>PVHP010002357.1:56056-91067 GCA_004024765.1 Zapus hudsonius
GAGAGAGAGAGAGAGAGAGAGAGAGAGAGAGAGAGAGAGAGAGAGAGAGAGAGAGAGAGAGAGAGAGAGAGAGAGAGAGAGAGAGAGAATGGGCGCTTCTTCAAGGCCTTTTGCCTTTGGAAAAGAATTCCAAATGCATGCGCCACCCTATACACATGGCTTTACGTGGGTACAGGGGAATTGAACACAGGGCCATCAGGCTTTGCAATCAAGCATCTTTAACCACTTAATGCTCTCCAGCCCTAGTTTTAAATTTAATGATCAGTCCCACAGGGAGGAAAATGCATTAAATTTTCTTACAGGTTTCCTTTATAGAGCTGCTGTAAGCTACAGATAGCCTCACATGAAAAGAGAACCCTTTCTTATATTTGCATTTGAAATGTTGGATTAGAAACTCATAACTTCTCTCCAAATCAATTATGTTCGAATAAAAAAAACAAAAATGTTAAAGGCATTGTATATTTGGATATACTGCATACTTAAATTGAACATACTGATAGATGCTTCTCTTAGCAGTATGAAAGAATATTATTTAATTTTTCTATTTTTAAAAAGGAATTGTGAAATTCTGGATGCACTGCCAGCACAGGGCCATCAGGACCCCAGAGTAAGTAAGTAATTCATTGTATGTCGAATCATAAGGAGCATGTATTTTGTGAAGAAATGATACACAAAATATTTTATCTCTTCATTTCTGAGAATATTCCTGTTCTATATCCTCTTCCTGATGACTGTATGTTGCAACTGTTTTACTTCATGGAAGGTTTGATTCATAACAATGAAAACAATAGAGATTCACAGCAAAGACTTCTTTAAAATATTGTAAATATTACCACCCAGAAGAAAGATACCATTAACGTTATTTCACTGAATATTATTGCACAGAGATGCCCAATTGGACTTTGTAGATCAATAAGTGAGTTGCCATTGATTATTGGCAGGAAGAGCAGTGAGCAATTGCTTCAACCTCGGTGTCTCAAAGGCAAAGCCCACCCCAGACAGGCCAAGACTCATGAGAGCCACAACCCTTGAGCTTCCTGAGAAACGAAAATCTCTCCACCCCTAGTGTTATAGCCTTGGGGCTCTGTTACTCTGAGAAATTTCTGAGCTACTCAGTCATGTTTCATGAGTTTCTTGGGGCTTTTAGGTTTCTTGATCTTCCTGAGTTTAATATGCTTCCATCTATAAATAAATGTTTCAGCTCAGAGGAAAGATGTACATTTACATATTTGTATTTGCATGTGTGTTGGGTAATATGTGGATGCCCATATGAAACACGCTATCTTCACATGTTTTGCATGTGCATGTAAATGGCTGTTCAATACAGCATAGATGGAATAAGAATCCAGAAGCATGGATGATATTAATATATAATTTCTACTTAAATGGAAAAAAGTCTCAGATAGTTTATATAGTTTTATAAGATGTTGAATAAGTAAGAACTTGCTTTTAAATTTTTTTGCCCTTTAATTTTACAGAACTCTGAGTTCCTAGTTGGGACTTGTGGCATTGTGTGCATGAGGGTATTTGCATGTATGATTTTCTGTGCCATAAATTTTTTTCTGGGTAATTAAGTGGCAACATGAAGTGTATTTTTACATTGCATATTGGAACAATAACTTATGAAAAATGTTTTAAATTGCAAAACAAAGATTGAATAAGATAATGATGAACAGTTTTGAGGTATGAGATATTCATTGTGAGTAATTTGTAAAAACAATCTTGTAAGGTTGAAATGGCATTTTATTTTTATTTTATTTGCTTTTCTGTAGTGTTTCAAGATAGGATCTCACTCTAGCCCAGTTGCTATATAGTCTGAGGATGGCCTTGAAATCACAGCCATCCTCCTACCTCTGCCTCCCCAATAAAATAAAGTGCTACCACTTCATGCTTTGAAATGATATCTTTTAATATATGTGATGGTAAAGGTAATGGTGAGATTTGTTACTTAATGTCTATGAAGGTTGTAGTGTTAAGAATAATATTTTTTCAAATACATTGATTTCAATATTCCTTTGAAATACACCTATTTTATTATATATTAAGTTAACAAAAATAAAAGAAATAGGCAATAGGTGGTCTGCATAATATGTATATTCAAACTATTCTTACCATTACTTCTTACAAGCATGATGGAAGAATGACTGAGAGAGACTTCAAAATAAATTGTTCCAATAGCAAGGGGACTTTCAAAATCTTTTCATTGTGGTTGTACCAGTTCACAGCTCCCTTAGACCAAAATAAAAGGCATAATATTATGTTATACAAAGACAAATATTTGTAAAGTATATTTAATTAAAACATCAACATATCTATGCATAAATATATAATTAATAGAAAACAGGAACTAAGAAACATAAAGGAATTTATTCTTTCATGAGGCAAAATGAACCCCTTGTAGATCAATGTGGAAAGTATGTTCCTTTGAAAATGATAGCTAAGCCAATTTGTTATAAATACCAGAAATGAAAGAAAATGTTGAATATGATTATGGGATTCTAAAAATTCCATCTCAATGGGATTTCTGACCTAAATGTGTATGGTAGAGACATAATTTCCCTTGAGGGAAATTACACTAAAAAGAAAATAAATACCTTGTAACCTGTAGTATAAAAAATAGTTAAAACATAAAAATGTTGAGCTCTTGAAAAAGTTAATAAATTGGATCATATTAAAGTTAAGATTATTTAAGAACTAAAAGTCATCATATTTGCAAATCATAAAACTGACAAAAGATTATAATGATTATTGTCTAAAATTAATAAACAGAAGAAAAATGGAAGAAAAACATGAAGGAAATACGAATAGGCACTGTCAAAAGGTTGAAAATTGGACACTTTGTTCTGTAATCATAAACATAATAGAAATTAAACTCATATTGCAAAACTATTACAACTTTATCAGAAAGGCATTGGATTTCAGTGATGGAGTGCTTGCTTAACAGATATAGGACAATAAATTCACTCCCAACACCAATTAAACAATAATAAAAAGGAAGTACACATGCATTCACCCCCTCACACACACACCTTGAGTTTTTAGATGGATAGAAGCAATGAGAACTATAAGGCTTCAGAAATAGGATGTCAGAATGAGCATTTGAGGAATTACTCTGGAATTACATACTACTAATAAGAGATTAATTCACTATCAAATCAATGTTGCTTGTACATGTAGACTCTATTAGATATGTCTATTAAAATTAATTTTTGTTTCATTTTCCTGAATTTACTTTCAAAACAAGAAAATAACATTGTATTTCATTTTAATCACGCAAAAGTGACTTACTTCCTTCAACTAGTTCCATTCTTCAAGCAATCACCACTTGCCAATGATGCCATTATAACATCAGTGCATCAAAGTAATAATCCACTCATTCTCTCTACACCTTCATGGTTAAATTGTGTCCTCAAAAAGCACACCCAGAGGTCTGCTTCGTTAATCCCCTAGCTTTCTCTTAACTCAATGACATTAACACAAGATGATTTACACTCAAGAAAATAGTGAAAATTTCATGTAAGAATTTCCAATTTGATAATATTGAAACCAATGAAAAGAAAAATATAAGCAGTAAGTAAAACAGGGTATACCTGTATTACAGTGTTTTACCAGATGATAATTGAAGCAGAGTAATATCGATTCATGAAATAAAGATGGATTTAATGTGGCAATATGTCTATACTATAATTGGTCTGTTACACTAAGAGGAAAGCTCAGTGCAATATGAGAAATATGTGTACTAAAACATGATTTTTTATTGAAAATCATGCAAAATTAACTTCTGAGCCCAAGAAACATTTAATTTGCAGAGCAACATGTGTTACGATAAGAAAATATTATCATTATCATAATATGAGAAAATATTTTTATCTTGAGTAGAACATAAAATCTATTTAAAAGAACAGTGCAATGCATGCACAATTTTTTCCAATAAAGCAAAATGATCACTTTCTGAAGAAAAAAAATCTGCTGTACATAATATGGTGACCAAAGACATAGTTAAAATACTTTTCCCAATTAATTAATAATTGTTAATTTCCAGATATTGAGCCATAACTAATTCTGCACAAATAAGGGATGGATAATCTGTTTTCAATATTATCATTTTCTATAAAATGCATTTTATTAAAGATATGTTTAAAGCTATATGAGAATTATTTCTCATTTTGGTATGGATACATGTATAGCATAATGTTAATACATTTATGTAAAGAGGATGGAGGGAAAAAGTAACATTTAACAATCAAGTAAGAAGTAGCAAACTAAATTAAATATTAATCTACTTATTTTTACTACAGAGTTTAAAATTAATTATATTGGGCTGTGATAATTTTGGATGGATTATTTCTTTAATATGAAGATAAACACATTAATACACTACAGCAAAACATGACAGTGTTTGAAATGAACAATGGTATACTATAGCAAGACTTGGAAATAACACCATGATAATTCATAGAGGTTTAAATAATGATCATTGAGGTGTCATAGTCAACCCTGTGTCACTGGGATGAATTTCCAAACCATAAACAGTTTATGGGAGGGAGGGGTTTGTGGTTTACAGATCCATGGGAGTTCCATGATGGAGAAGTAGCTGGCTCGTTTCTGAGGTCCAAGCAGAGAGAGAAAACTATGGCCCAGTACCACAAACAAGCAAGCACAACAGCAGGGAACCTGTAGCAATCAGCAGGGACTCAGGCAGATCTCAAGAACTCTGTACACCTTTGGCCTAGAATTGCACCACCCCAGAGTGACACCTGCTCTGCTCCAGCCATTCACCATAGACAAGGTTTTTAATTTAAAAAAATCAAACAGAAACAACAAAAACACCTGAATCTATTGGTGGACATTCATTCAAACCACCACATGAGGCTTTTTATAAGGTCATACTTATGAGACTTAAATTGCCTTTGAAACTGAATTCTTTACCACAGTGAAACAGAAGGGCTTTGGAAACAGACAATATGGTACAAAAATCACAAGAAATAATAGCAGTGATAGATTTACTATTGATTATTTAGAAAAATTATTTTATCAGGAGATAAATAGATTTAAGATGGGCAATGTTATTTACTCAGCAGTGAAAACATGTAAATTGTTGAAGACAAAATGGTTTTGAAAATTTTCACACTCTATTGTGTGTCCTGAGTGCTCCTAGTCAGAGAGAAAGTCATCATGGAAGTTAAAGTGTCATAGGAAATATTAACATGCTTCTCCATATTTTGATTGTATTGGTTGCTTATTTCATTCATTTTCACTCTATATTTTATTGTGTAACTATTTTCTAAGAACATGTATTTAAATTTGCAAGTAAACTTTGGTTTATACAACAATTTTTGTATATTCTTTATACCTTTAACCAGCTTTTGGTAAAAAAAAATAACAGACTAAATTTATGTCATTTGTTATATTTCACATGAGTAGAGTAATACCTGAAGAAAAGTATTTTGCTGCATTTTCTAGCATATATTTTATTTCTAAATCATTTCTGGCTTTTACCTATCAAATGAAATCAAATGAAAAATCTTACATAAACTTGTGTTGCTTGGTATAGAAATCAAAAGTAGAATTCCTAGTACATTGAATGTATATAAACTGATTTATAAACAACATTTAGGTTTCCAACATTGTAGTATTAATTCACATGATTTAAAATATTTTGAAATTCCAATTTGTCAACTAATAAATAGTCAATAGATATTGGAAGAATTACTAGGTTTTTGATAATCCTGTGACAATGCTTAGGCTTCATACATATTTCATTCTCTCTTATATCAGTGATTTTTGGAACTATTTTTATATTTTCTACTTTCAGTGTTATTTTTTCAAATTTTCTCTAACAATTTCTAGATATTTTACATTCAATTATATGATTGATTTCTATTATTCACTGTTATTTGATCAAGTGAAAGAAAGGGAAGGCTTTTGATTTCTTAGGTCCTTTTACTCACAGGAGCAAGTAAATATCTCCTAAAAGCTTTGAGTCAATAAAAATCTTAACTAATTGCACTTCTTTGATTAACCTTTCAGTCTTCATGCAAGAATGAAATAGTTCTTGTTAGGAAGAGATGTAATCAGAAGGGGAGATGGAGACAGAGGACTTAGCCACATCAATAAAGAAGTGGATACCTGAGGAAGGTATCTTTTGAACAAGGGCTGTGTTTCAACCGATTTTACTAAAATTGTTTCTCAAATCTCTATTTTCCAAAGAATCATATTTTAGTTTTGAATATAGGAACTACATCTTGATAAGATATTTGCTGTGAATCATTTTAAATTTCTTGAGAGCTTGTTTGGAAAGACATTCTAATTTTTTTTGAATGCCTGTCAAAAGCTTTGAGGATCATTATGCCATATGGAAGTAAAACTGGTTTGGGTAATATAAATCGTAAGATGTTAGTTTTCAACATACCTTCTATGTCAAGCTGATTCAAATCTGTTGTATTTTCTTCATATATTAAAAATATTTATATTCATTTATATGAGAGAAAAACAGAGGAGAGAGAGAGAGTTAGTTTATGGGCATAGCAGACCATCTTGCTGCTTTAAACAAGTTCATAATGTGTGTGCCTCTGTACATCTGGGGTTAAGTAGATCCTGGTGAATTAAATCCATGTCAGCAAGTTTTGCAAGCACATGCCTTTAACCACTGAGATATCTCCTCAGTTCTCTTTTCACAAAATGTTAACATGTTAGTTTTCCCATAAATAATGAATAAAATGTATAGTCACCAAGAACACATGTTTATTGATCTATAATTTCTGTAAAACTTCCTTTTAAAGTATTTCTTGAGAGCTTGTTTGGAGGTTCTAGCAGGGGAGTGCAGCTCCTCCTATACCCTTGACCGAAGACCAGTCCTCCTCTGTTTGGCGAAGGTCGTTCTCTTCCACCGAGTGCAGCTTCGGGAGGGATGCACGTGGAGCAGTGAAGGAGGAAGGGGACACCTGCTTAGCCAGCCAGATCAGCCGAATAAACCCTGGAGATCAATGGGGTGACAGATGTCGCAGCCAGATCGCCCTCACTTCCTTAAAGTATTTCTTGTAAACCAAGAAATTTTTTTTTGCAGTCTTAAAACTCCAAACATAATAATTACTAAATTCTAACTATTATACACCTGAATGGAAACATGAATCAGACCAACCTTCTAAAAAGAATGCTGACAGCTTCCTCATATTACATTACACTATTGAAGAATGAATTGGTACTTCAATATCATTTAATTAGGGAAATGTATTTTATTTTTCACTTATATCACAACTTACAAAATAGTGATTTTAATTGTCCCATTCAATTATAACAATTAAGAGACTCTTGAATACTATGCTATAACATGTCTTGTTGCATTTGATTCATTTTAATGGCCTATTGTACTTTAGTAGATTTTTTTAATATATTAAAATTTCAGCAGTGATATAATAAAGAAAAGTAATTGGAATGCTATTATTTAATTTAGTCTGTAACATAATTTGTGATTTAATTAAAGTAAGGGTAAAATAAAGTTAAGAAAGTCTAAAAATACAAGGATAAAACAATTTTTATTTTAAATGTAATATGCAATTATATATGCCATATTAATTTATTCACTTTACATTTTATTGTAAGGATTTAAAACTATTATGCTGAACTTAGTCTTTGTTTTTGGTCAGGTACTCTTTAAGTTATAGATCTATGAAAACCTTGAAATATTTTCTTAATTTCTTAAAATTATGCCACCATTAAAAAAGAGATTATTCATGGAATACAAACTGTAGTTTAAAATTGTTTTTTAAATTAATGAGGTAAAATCCACAAAATATGTATCATTGACAATTTTATTACTCAATAAGTTTAACCCTAATAACATTAATTATTTTGCCTTGAATTAACAGTGCCTTTACCATCATATGAGGTATCTGAAAGATTAGATAGTTTTCACTGTCACTGCCTAGTCTTTTCCTTTTAAGTTACATCCAAAATTTCCTATATTTATTCTCTATACTTAAGATGAATATAAATCCATATTTCTATAAAAATCTCATTTACGTTGTATTTCAGCCTTTCCAATTGTTTAAGTCACATGATAGAATGGATATTTAAGCACAATTCCATACTGCTTTATAAAATAAAAACAAGTAAGTCAGAATGTTTTTTTTTCTTATATTTTGACAGATTTAGACTCTCTTAGTCTAGGTCTTTTCATCTTGTTGCATACAGCATTTATGCAGAAATCTTAATTGTCATTGTATAATTCTTAAACATTTTATTCTCCATCATTTACAAACATTTCCCAATAAATGTGTTCATTTTCTTAATCTATCATGTGCTTTATAGTTCATCATTTCCTTGTCACTAATCATATCTATTGCTGTATTTCTCCTACAGATATCTCTATATACAGTCAATTTCTCCATCCAGCTTCATTCCTAGAGCAGGGTCTCTAATTATTCACTGCTGCATTTGCCTGTCTTCAGAGTCCATCTTGCTGGAGTTGAACACATTGGGGTTACAGACACTGATTTCACATGGGTTTTGGGGACCCAAACTCAGGTGATACCGCTAACAATTTAAAGTATTTTTCCACTAAGCCATCACCAAAGCCATTGTCCTTTGTCTATCCCTCCTCATCTTTCTCATTTCTCAAGTGACCATTTTCTTTCTTTATTTTTCCTTTATTGTCTGTATTTAGATACTTTGAATGGGCCAATAATGAGTTAGTGTCCCCATTTCCCCAATTTCCCTCTTCCATATACCCAATGGGCTGGGTATACTTCTCCATGGGCAGTCTGGATCAGTCCATGGGGTAGGAGGTTATGGATAGCCCAGGAGTCAACCCGGTTCCACCCCACTTTGTATGTTGTTACTGAGGGGGGTGATGTCTCTCTATGTTCTCCCCCACCATGGCTCTTACAAACTTTCTGCCCCCTCTTCAGCTCAGTTCCCTGAGTCTGGTGGGTGAGTACTAATGCTGCTTTTTTGTTGCGTTCTGGGGGGGGGGTGTCTCTGTACTTTTACTTTAGGTTGTGTTGAAAATGTTCCTGAGATCAATTTTTTTATGTAACACCAATGAGCATGCATTGTATGTCTCTATCAATGCTTTATTCATGTAATATTCATACTCACAAAAATGGAAGGATTTCTTTATTTTTTATGGCTGAATATTATTACTTTTTGTGTTTGTTTTTGTATCCATGCATCCATGAATAGACATCCTGGTTGATTCCATATCTTGGCTAATGATATTTGTGTTACATGTGAAAACAGACACCTCTTTAGCACTGCATATCCACTACACTTCTAGATTTCTAGCCAGTAACAGGATTTCTGGGTGACAATTAAGCTATATTTTTGTTATTGAATGCATATTAATTTATATTTATATTTATGTGAAAATATGCTTTGTATGTATGTGTTTGTTTAACTGATTTCCTGAAGTTCTGGCTTTGATTATTCTTCAGTTATTTTCAAATATCCTTTGAATATTCTTTGTGCCATTAGCAATTCCTATGTACAGGATATCCTGAATGCTTAAAATTGTTCTGAATTTAAAAAATAACAAAATGTTATATTTGGGTTTCTATTACTCTTGTATTCCAGTGCCTTCAGGTGGAGAGTTAAGTTATTGACTTGTGCTTTCTCTGTTTTTATGTTTTGTAACATAGAAGTGGCTATGCCCTTCTTAGGACAACCTTCATTGTGTCCATAAGTTTGATGTATTGTTTTTTTCATTATCACTCAGCTCTAGAATTTTATTGATTTCCTTTTGATTGATTTCTTCAATTACCCATTATTATTTAGTAAATTGTTCAGATTCCAGGTGTTGGTGGATTTTCTGTTAGTCTTCTCATTGTGAATCTCTAGTTTTATGGCAACGTGGTCAAATGTAATGTGGGGAGCAATGTTATTTCCTTTAATTTGTGCAGACATGCTTTATGCCCTAATATACCACCTATTGTAGAGAAGGTTTCATGAGCTCCTGAGAAAAATGTATAGTCTGTAGGATAAGGGTGCATGTTATGTTCTTTAGATGTCAGTTAAGTTCAGTTGATCTGTTGTTTACATAGCTCCCTTAGTTTTCTGTTTTTTAATGTTTTATGTTTTTTTTTGTTTTCTGCTTAATCTGTCAATTGATGATACTGAGGTGTTAAACTCTCCTACTATTACTGTTTTAGAGGTTATTTTGGGTTTATTATCCAAAAGATTTTGCTGTTCTGTTAGTTTTTAAACTTTAGTATAACCACATTTTCCTGGAATTATTCAGTTATTCTCTCCATAACTGCAAATATTCCTATATTTCTAGCAGTTAGGTTATATTTTCAAGTCATTATATTTACAGAAAATTCAGAGAATTTCTAAGTACTCTAGCAAATCATTAGTATTAATTTGCCTTAATTGACATTATTTTATGACAAAACATAATCATGTTTGTATTTTAGGAGCAAAATGAATATTCAATTAACATGAACACAGTTTTATATGATAATGTGTATTGAAGTAGTATACGCTCTCTTATCTCAATCAAGGTCTTTTTTATCACTTTAACACACACACAGCTGAGGACTGTACTGAATGGAGCATGTTCTCATTATTCAGTTCCAGAATCGTATCTCCTTGTAAACATCTGAAATTTATAGGAAGATAATGAATAAAAGATAGGTTTATGCTCAGAAATTACAATACCTTTTTTCTTTCTTTCATGATGTTGTAAGTGAAGCTATTTGTTCATGTTTAAGGGATTAGCAACAAGTCAGAGTCTAAGAAAAAGTAGTTTTTGGGAAATTCCACTGAGCACAGAGCATTAACTATGGAGAGGAAAGAAATTTCATTATATCTCTTGAATATATAAATGTCTGCTTTCATGATATCTTTCATTTTTTTTGTTTGTGTAAAACAATGAAATCATGTACTGTAGGTCGATGTAAGTCGTGAAAACTCTCATAATATTAAACAAAAACCCACAAATACACCAAAACACATAAACACAAACATGAAGAGCAGATGTTTCAAACTTGATTATAACTTGTGTACAAGATACATTTCAATGGAAAACAGTATGTATCAGTGAATAAAGCTATTATTCCTTTTTCACCAATGTGTCATTCAACCTGACACAAGGGGAGAAATATACATAGGATGTTTTACACTAAAAGAATCCAAACAACAATGAAATTCCACCTCACTCCAGTCAGAATGACAATCCTTAAATCTACCAACAATAGATGTTGGTGAGGATGTGGAGAAAAAGGAACCTTCATCCACTGCTGGTGGGAATGCAAAATGGTACAACCGCTATGAAAAGCAGTGTGGAGGCTTCTGAACAGGATGGATATAGAGCTACCATTGGACCTACCTATCCCTCTACTGGGTGTCTATCCTCAGGACTCCTGGTTTCAGCACAGAGACATCACAACCATGTTTATAGCGGCTCAATCTAGGAATTAGAACCAACCAATGTAAATGTCCATCACTGGATGAATGGATATTGAAAATGTGGTACATATACAGCATAGAATTGTACTCAACAGTAAGGGAAAAAATTACATAATGAAATTTAATGAAAATTGGATGGACATTAGAGATCATACTCAGCAAACTCACACAAGAACAGAAAGACAAATGCCACATATTCTCCCTCATCTGTGACCCCTAATCAGTTTAAGCTTGAACAGTAAGCAAACATGACAACTGAATCAGGAGACAGACAAAGGGGACAGAAGGAAATGAGGCTGTGGGGGAAGTGACAGAGGGGGAACATATACACTAAACTAAGCTAACTATATATTGACTTCATATTATCCATTCTACTGTACAAATTCTTTTGGTAGCTGGGAACATCATAAGGTAACAAAGGCCCCAAAGAGGGGGTGTGGAAGCCTACCTCTAATACAAATGACTCTGATTTTTTATTCCACAGTCCAGTAAGTAGTTACTGCCCACAATGAGCTGCTGATTGAAGTGACTTACATGGTCCCTAAACTAAGACTAACTTTTGTCACAGCTCTTGAATACCATCTCAGGCAAAATATAAGACCCTATCTTTGAAGACTCCATACACTGCTATCACACAGCATGGAGAGAACCTGAAATGAATCCAGCTCCCAGAAGGGCAGCCTGTGTAACACCTAAAGGTGGTACATGAGCTGCCAGAGGAATCAGACCAAACAATCATATTCCGAGAAAGCAGGAGAAATCCTCAAGCTACACTGACCATTGCCCTGAGAAGGCAGAACACACTGCTATTATGGCACAGACCAGTAAGACAAGAAGTGCCCATCATTGCTATAGTGGCCCTCAACCTAGGTGGGTAATCAACAGCTGGGTAATTGACCATGAGTTCTGCTCAGTGGCAGGGAACCCTTGACTGGTACAGGGATCCAAAACAACCTTGAATGAGGACCAAGAACCTGATATCTATGGTGAAGTCCTCAATAAATATAGGTCTTCAGGAAGGCTACACCATTTAAAATCTCACTAAACTAGAAATATTTGTCTCAATCAACGACTATCTCACTCTCTGCTGGAGACTCTATATTTTTCAGAAATCAATGGGAATCATGAACAATCAAACTCCAAGTGGACCTGAGATGATGGGGGCACCCAAGCAGGAGAGGAACCACCTCCAACCCATCATCTAGAGCCCTAACACAATCTCTGAGGAAGTGGCTTGGTGAACAAAAGAGCTATTTCCACTGCATAGCAGATATCTTAGGGAAGGACGATGGAGATAGACACCTACGGTGCCCAAAATAGTCCAAAATACAAATCTGGAGACTCTTAAGAACCTGATAATTACACAAAGTTTAAACATACCCACCATGATTCAGGGAAAATTTCAGAAGAGGTGGTAGAAAGAATGTAAGACCCATGATGGAGGAGAATATCTAATGCATAAAGGGTTATGCTATCCTGGTTTTAAGGGATTTCTCTAATATTTTAGGATATTGAGCATACTGTTTTGTTAATATGTAATTTTATAACAATAGAAAAGTTAAAAAAAGATTTTGGAGTGAAAGTCTGGTGATAATAGGAAAATCTACACCATCATTATTTTGTTTTAAAATCTGAAACACAATCTTCTCACTAAGATTTGGGAAATGACCCACTAAGACTTAGTCATATACATCAAGAAAGCCAGAAAAATATAAAATATGTTTATAACTTCTTATTTCCAGTCATAATTTAAAAAAATCTTATGTTTTATTTATTCAAGTCAAGCTTCTCTTAGTCTTTATGGTTTATTTTGTCAGTGTAATAGTTTAACAGTGTTTCTTCTCCAAGAAAACTTTAACATTTCATTTTGACAGTTATTCAAGATTAAAATTAAATAAATGTCTTAGTAGAAATGATTAGACAGAGGAAGGAAAACAATTATGTGTACAAATTATGTTAAGAATATAACTTGTTTTTCTATATGAAAAATACAAAAAAGGTATTGTAGCATGTCCTCCATGTGAAGGTCATAGCACACAGAAAGTAGGGTATATTTTTGTGTAGGAATTAAGAATAATTCTGTTCTGAAGTAAAATGAGAAGGGAAACAGCTGGATGAGATCTTAATGCATATAAAACAATTGTAGGAAATCAATAAAAATGAATTGTATAAGCAAATGGGTTTATTCACAGGGAAACTTTCTAACTAAAGTCAATAGTGTAGTGGTAGAGAGCTCAGTTTCCTCTCAACATTCTTAGATAGCTGGTGTTGCAGTCAGCCACACACAGCTGAGATGAATCTCCAGACCAGGCACAGTTTGATCCAGGTGTCCCCCACAAACAAATGAATGTGTTCTGATTGATTAATACTCAGCTGATGGCAGTTTGGGTTTTACAACCTCTCTGGAGCTATGTTGTTGGTGTTGGGCTTATGGGGTTATAAACCAGCTTCTCCTTGCAAGTATTTGGTACACCATCCTGCCATTGTTAGCAGTGTTGTTGTGGAGGTGATGTCCACCCCTATGCTCATGCCATCCCTGCCAGGATGGCGACTCCCCTTGAGTTCGTAAGCCAAATAAACCTATTATAAACCTATTATAAACAAGCTGCTTTTGTTTGTGTTCTGCACAGCAACTAGAATGCTGACTACAACACACAGTTTATGTGATTAAAGGATTTATTGAACCTTCAGATCCAAGAGAAATTCCATATGGTGAAAGAGGCTGGAGAGATGGCTCAGCGGTTTAGGCACTTGCCTCCAGTGCCTAAGGCCCTGGGTTCAATTCCCCAGGTCCCACATAAGCCAGACCCACAAGGTGGTGGCCCTGATGTTCTCTCTCTCTCTCTCTCTCTCTCTCTCTCTCTCTCTCTCTCTCTCTCTCTCTCTCTCTCTCTCTCTCTTTCTCCTTGAAAATGAATAAATAAAATATTATTAAAAAAAAGAGGCTGGCCCCCTTTTGCAGGCCCAAGCAGAGAAAAAACCCATCACCAACACCACAAAGGCAACATAAGAGGCAGGGGCTGGGGAGAGATTTCCTTTCCCTTTATATAGACTTAAGGTGGGATCTTGCAACCAATTCCCAGACTTGTTCACTCCCTGAGTCTCTGGAATTTCCATCCTGCACTGCCCTCCCAGGAAGGAAAGTTTGTTTCTTGGTTTTCCTGAGCCTCCTTACATTCTGCCCCCTATTGAGAGGCTGCCTTCCCATAAAAATCCTCAGAGACCCACCCAAGATATTTAAAAAAGATCCAAGTTGACAACAAAACCTAACCATCACAATATCCTTCATGAAGAAGTACATATTATTTATTTTCTTTAATTTTGATTTTAACACCCAAAATTACTAAAAAGGTCAAGTTGACAGCAAAATTTAGCCATCATTACTAATTAAAGACTAACAAGTTGTTCCTTTTTTATTTATTTTGCTTTTACATGTTGAGCAATTACCTAGAAAATAATCAAAACATTTGTGTTTTCTCAGGATAATTTACTTTTTCCAGTTCCATCATCCTATGAATACTCAAAAAAAAAAGCAAACCTGTGTTTTCTCAATGCAGAATTTTATGTATTTTTGTTATATTCTTATAGCAATTATTTTCTTAATATATTTTGCCTACTTTGAATAAATGAAACACTAAATGTTATAATAATAAGTTAAATATGGAAATGATAAATTTGAAAATCTTGACTCTTTAAGTCTTTAGACATTTCAGGATAGTTAAGGTATCTTGAGTGAGAAGTGCTCATCTAAAAACATTGATTGATGGTAATATAAGATGAAATTTTTTTTTTGTTTGTCTTCCTAGTTTCAATAGGGTCGTAAAGTTCAATCTAATGTTTCTTATTAAACAGGGCATAAATCGAATTTACAAACATCTAAGTGATAAATTATCAGTTTATTATACTTGAGTAAATATCCAAACAAATGTATAATAAATAAATTAGTTTCATTAGGAAGAATAATTATATCAGGTATCATAGTGACCAATATCCCTTAGCATGCTTACTAGTCTCAAAATTTCAAAATAATTGGAGGTTAAAACCACAGATAAAATGTTTGCTTTCATGTGTGGACTAGCAATCCTTAGATTTTTGAGTAAGAATTTATTTTGTTTATGGTGCACTTTAAAATACTGTGAAATTAATCATTTTTTCCAAAATGAGTAGTTGTAATATTACTGAACATTATTCATTCACCCTATGAGTGTGTGTGTCTTTCAAATATACTAATTTTGCTATTCAATCTTTTCATGAAATTTAATCCATAACACTGTCGTCATAAACATTTTGTATAAACTGAAATGGTATCTCCTGTAATATCTGTAATTTCCCTTATTTTCTTTGATTTTTGACAGTTTTTTTTTATGGAAAGTGTTTAGCTTTCAAAAATTATTTTACTTAGTCATATCATGACTATTTGACCACTAGAATGTGGATTAGCTTAATACATTCTTTGAACACTATTTTAGTAATTACCTTAGATAGAGTAGTTTATATATGAAATTATTGTACTGAAAATATGAAATACACTAGAAAAATAATTTTATCACATAACTCATCAGTCTTTTTTGTTCAACTACTTATTTTACTTTTACACTATAATGGTTAAAATTACTGAAAAAAGCACTTTGTCTTTCAAAAATATTGATTTTTTAAATAACTGTGCTATTATAAATTTTATATTTTCTTATATAAAATAACTATATACACATATTCAGTGTTTACAAAACAGGAAGTTACTTTCTTTTTGATACACTTTTATTAGTGTATTGGAAGGAAATAGTTGTATTGCACAGAGCTGGGGTTGCATTAGAATGTGTATCCATAGACTATTCTTTGAAATAGAATACAACAGTGTAAAATATGAATTGTTATCCCAAATAGTTATTGGGTTAATATAAGGTATTATAACTAATCACAAAGATATTATGTGGTTTAAAGGAAATTTCTATTTTATGCTTACATTATATTTGAGGATTATTTTAGACTTATTTAAAATCTAAACTGATCCTCAAATAATGAAATCATTACCATTTACAGTAGAAATATTGGTATCACTGCTTTATATAGTAAACCAGAACTATTGAAGTATTTTAAGGTAGAAATTTACAAATGATGATTGAGGAGAAGGTCCAGTAGACAAGAAAGCAGAAGTGGTACGAGGGGAATTATCTGATTTGAGATCAAGTCTTTAGTTTAATTTTGTATGACTTTCACCATATGCTTCTACCATCCACAAGAATTAGCAAATTATACTATTTCTGTGCTTTGCTTACCGTTCATTTTGCAGTTATTATCTTTTTTTTTACTTATGCTGTTTAAATGGACTGTAAAATTAAATATTCCAAGAGCCTTACAACACTGGGAAAGACACAACCTTCCACCACCCAGCTGTCATTGCATAGATGAACTTTCATTTGTTAAGAAGTCCTGAATATACCAGTAACTACTAAGGAGAGAAAATCTGTATGAAAATGTTGTCTTCTAAGATACTATCAGGATTACCTGAGAATGTTATTGCTGAGTACTACCAAATATTATGAATTACTAAATAGAAGTTAGTTTCTCTGGATTCATTCTGCAAAGCTGGCATAATGCTGCCATTGAAACCATACAAGAATATATTTCCAAGGATAGACAAATAGTCCTGTTTTAAACAGCTGCAAATAGCCATGAAAAAAATAGCAGGAAGATAAGTTTCCCACAATATTATCAACATCATCAGTTTGGGGATATTTAAGAACAAATACTTAGAATACACAAGTTCTGCACTCATTCTCCAGCACTGAAAAGAAGAGTAAGAAAAATGCAATAGAGAGAAAAGTGACACATCATTACTAGTCATCCAACATTTTAAGGATCTATATAACATATGAAAATGAATAAAGATAAAATTTTACATTAATATAATGAATAAATATACCTCTATGATTATTACAATTAATGTATGTTATTGATCTATATTTGATATACTGTGCTAGAAAATTTCTCAATACATTAGATACAGAAAGCACATACATAAACATGATAAGATTTAAAAATCATCAAAGATGACATGCTGAATGAAAATGTTGAAAGATTTTTATCCTAATATTTAAAAGATAATGATGATGTCAATTTTCACCATGTGTAGTCAAAGGTATCCAAACAAAAACAACTAGAAAAAATTGAAATGAAAAGAAATGAATACCAAACATATTGGAAAGCAAGAAACTAATTTTGCCATGTTAGTTGATGATGTGTTATGCATAGAAATTCCATATGGAATCCAATGGTTCCACCAAAAGACTTTTAACATATTGATAATTTTCATAAAGTAGCAGGGTAGAATTGAATTAACAAATTAGCTATATTTCTATCAACTTTATAATGAAGAATATGAAAGGACATTATGAAAATAAATCTCAGCAAAAGCTATAAAAACAATATTTTGGAATAAATTTGTATATGGTAGTCAAAGATATCTGCAATAAAAATTCTAAAGCATTGATGGAATAATACTTAAGGGCACATACATAAAAGATAAGGCATATCACATATAGATTACAAGAATAAACATTGCTAAAATAATCATCCTACTCAAAGTGAACAACAAATTAAATACCAATCCCCATCAAAATACCAATAACATTATTCTAAGACAGAAAAATATTGCAAATTATTTGGAGAAACACAACATTCAGAGTAGCCATGCCAACATGAATGTAAATAAACTTGAGATGATACTACAGGAATTCCTTGCATATCACACCCAAATGCTATGGTACTGACATAAAAATTAACACACATACTTATGAAACATACTAGAAAACTCAATAAAAAATTCATACTTTTACAGGACACTGAGATTCCACTAACAATAAAAAGATAAACAATAAAAAAGATCGTAAGAAAGTGGATTATCATATTTAAAAGAACAAAATTACAAAATTATTACATATTATTTCATAATCATAAAATCAACTAGGAATAAATGAAAGCCTTAAATATAAGATCTGAAATTATTCAAACAACTGAAAAAAGACAACAAAATATCTTATGTCATGGTTTGCTAAAATTTTTCCATAAGGCTGGAGAGATTGCTCAGTGGTTAAAGATGCTTGCTTGCAAGGCCTGACAGCCTGCCTTTGATTCCCCAATACCCATGTGAAAACCAGATGCATGAAAAAGCAGATGCATCTGGAGTTCTTTTGCAGTGGCAAATGGAGATAGTGCACCCATTTTCTTTCTGCTTGCAAGTAAATTAAAAAATATTGCATAAGCCATCAAACTTATTAAAATAAATGCAAATTAGATAATATCAATAAAAGTGCTCTGAGTAACAAGAGGAGATAGTCAACTGAATTAATAGACGATGCACAGTTTAAGAGAAGATATTTTCAAGCAAATCATAAGCACCTTTGATTTCCAAAATATCTTAGGAACTAAGACAGCTGTACAGAAAAAAAAATCATTGTACATGATTGAAAATAGGTAATAGAAAAAATACACATTTCACAAGATATTATATGCAAATGGCCTATGAGCATATTAAAAATGTCCAACACAAGTAATCATAAGGGAAATGCTGTTCAAAAAAATTACAGATCACCTCTCATATTTATTAAAGCTGTAGTGAAGACAAGTAGAGAGATAGCATTGTTGAGGATATGGAGCAAAGTAAAAACTCATACACTTTTTAAAGAAATATAATTGGTACAGTTACAATACAACAAAATATACTTGAGGTTCCTCAAAGACAAAAATATATTCAGTGCATAATATAGGAATCTCTCTACTGGGGTATTTCCAAAGGATGTCAAAAAGATACTTAAATACTATGTTTTGCATCACTGCTCATAATATCCACAGTAGGAATTTAACTTAAATTGCCCACTAGTAAATAATTTGATGAGGAGGGCTGGAGATATAGCTTAGCACTTAAAGCATTTGCCTGCAAAGCAGAAGGACCCTGGTTCAATTTTCCAGTACCCACATAAAGCTAGATGAACTATGTGGCACTTGAATCTGGAGCATATTTGCAGTGGCTGGAGGCCCTGGCACACTTTTTCTCAGCCTTTTTCTCTTTCTCTCAAATAATTAAATAAAATATTTTTAAAAATAATATGGTGTGGAAATTTTGATTAAAAAATACATGACTGAATACCACCCCTCTAGAAATAAAATCATGGACTATTTCTTTATTCTAACAAAAAAGACCTGAAAGTCAGTATGCTAAATGAAATAACCAATTTACTGAAAGGTAAGCACTGTGTTCTTACTTGAATGGGACCCTAAATATTAAAATCATGGAAGTTACAATCAGTCATAGGGTTACTGGAGATAGTATAATGGTAAAACATTGTTTAAAATGATATGTCAATATGATTTAATAGAAAAAATAGATTCCAGGGAGTCAAATGTACAAGAAGATGGCTTTGTGTGATGATGACATATTATTGCAACTATGACAATATAAAGAGTGAAAAATTTTTTTCTCACTACAAAAATAACTATATAAGAAAATTCTTTGTTTTATTTAATATACCTTCATAATATAAATATTATATTTTATGAAAATGCTATATATATGATGAAATGTACAAGAGTGAGAAAACTATACAAGTAATCAAATATGTTATGAAATATTAAATAAAAATGTACTTAATTAACAAAAGGTAGTATGTCTTGATGTTAAAGTGATAAAGACTCAAACATGTTTATGATCATGGTTCTTCTCCTTCAAGCAGATGTGTGTGGGGTGGAGGAAAATTTATAACTATTTTTTTCTCATCAGATAATTCTTGAATACCATATCTTAGACACAACCAACATAGAATTTTACTGAAGTGAATGTGGCCAAAACTTAGAGAAAAATCTTCAAACAATAATACAACAAAATGATCATTACATGTAGATTTTTAAATATGATTAATATGCTTTGCAGCATCCTCACAGACAGCTTTCTTTCCTTTATTTGTTAATAAATAACACAATTATGCCTCTAAACTTGCTCTTGTCCTTACAGAAATTTCAGTTTTGCCCACTGAAAAATGCTTTTTGTGGTACCACAGTTTCTTTTATGATATCTGCAGTAGTCAGCCACACGGCACTGGGATCAATCTTCAAACCAGGAATAATTTGGGGGAGGAAAATATTTATTGAAACTACATATTGAGGGAAAGTTCTGTAACAGCAAGAGACTGGCCCTCTTTCACAGGTCCAAGCATAGAGAGAAACCCATCACCAACACCACAGACACAGAACAGTAAACAGGCAGGAGGGCAAGGGGGAATTTCTTCCCCTTTATATAGCCTTTGGGTGGGAGGGTCTTACAACCCTTCCCCAGACTTAATGGCATCCAGAGTCTCTGGAGTTTCCTTCCTGCACTGCCCACACAGGGAAGGATGTTTACTTCCAGCTTCTTTGAGCTTCTTTACATCCTGCCCCTTGCTGAGAGGCTGCCTTCCTGTAAACATCCTCAGAGACTCACCCAAGATATTTAAAAAGATCCAAGTTGACAACAAAACCTAACCATCACAATATCTTTCATGAAGAAGTACATATTATTTATTTTATTTAAAGTTACCTCCAGTCCCATGGGGGAGCAGAGACCTGAGAATTGCTGGAACTCAGGGGAAAAATGGCAAACTCCAGAATCAGTAGGATACTCTGAATCAAGTAAGAACTAGTGGAGTGATGGACCAGGGCACCCAACCATAAATCGCAGGTGAACACACCTTGTTTCAGGCAAGTGTACAGGGCACTGCATGTGCACAGACAAGTGTCCTCCCCCCCCCCAGCCCACACACCATAGCCCCACCACACACATACAGACTGTATTTTTTTTTCATTTTTGGTTTGGAATTCACTAGTGTTTGAAAATACAAAGGTAATATGGGAAGACAAGTGGGGGAGCTACTCACTTTGTATACTGTAATGTGATGGTGGGTACCTCCTCATGTTAAGTAAACACATGAAGAAAAGAATCTACTGCGACTTTAGTTATACACAGTAAACCATAATCTTATTTTTATTCATTTGTTCCTTTACAATGATATGCTAGTAATGCTTATGGTTATTAACAATACATTTCTAAAATTGTTCAGGTTAATACTGTCCTTGGCCAAATAATACAACAAATTGTTGATTATAGAGGATAAATCTATGGTATGTTTGCGCAATCTCCTTAGAAAATCTGTCTATTCATCATGAATATGGCAAACAATTTTAAAACAATGGAGGAAGAGATCAATTGAAATTCACCCTATATTCCATTTCTTTGCTATGAAAAACAATTGTGTGGAGAATAAAATAAAGCTATTTCTATGTCCTAGCAGGAAGAATCTGTTGAAATATTGAATTTTTTCCCCTGTGAACAGCATAGCAATTTGCGTAAACATTGATCTTTTCTCCCATGTGGGAATTTGACAGCTTCTCATTCTTTCCCCTTCTTTTCACTTCAATTTAGGAAATCTTTGGGAGTTTGTAATAGCCAACTCCCAAGAGATAGTGCAGTTTGGGCATTCTCTACATTGTGTAAGCTATTTTTTTTTCTGCTAACTGAAAATATTCTGCATACTAATAGAAGCAAACCTAGAGCCAAAACCAGTAGCTGTTACTTTAACTGTAAAATTAACCATAAAAAATGGGATGTGTTTCCTCTCAGCAAAGTTGCATGTCTGTATGAGTAAAGCTCTTTTCTGGCTAAATTTTATCATCAGTATATGTCTGTAAAATTCTCTTAAAAGCATGTCCACAGTGAAATGAAGGAATGTGGCAAAGCTTTACTGCTTTACTGCTGTGTCAGGACAAGGTCCATATGTGAGGACAAGCTGCATTTATCAGTGTGTTTGGCTCCATATCTACATGGGAATTCCCAACACTTGGAAAGTACTTGTAACTCTCTCATATTTAGTAGCTTAAATGATGCTAACTGGATAGCATCTTGAACTGCCTGATAAATATCTATATTTGTCCTCAAAGAACATTAAAACTTGAATCCTCAAACCAGAAGTTTCTTTTGTTTTCCAGCATGTGTTAATTAATTAATTTATTTTAAAAAAATAATTTATTTATTTTTATCTTTATTATGAATAAGTATATACATTTTATGAGCAAATCTTATGAATGTGTCCTCATTTCCCTCCTCTCTGTCCCCTACCCACTGGGGTACTTCTTCAGTGCACATACTGGGTCTGTCCATAGTTTAGGGGGCTATGAACTGCACCAGAGGTAGACAGCTTTTCTTTTCTTTTTTTTTTTCTTCTCTCTTTGTGTGTTGTTGCTGACTGGGGCAATGTCTCTGGATATTCTCCCCCAACCATGGCTCTTACTTTCCTTCTTTCCACTCTTCGCTCACTTCCCTGAGTCATAGTGGGTTAGTTTTGAGTCATCTTTATTGTTGAGATCTTAAGTATCTCTGGATCTTTGCCCTGGGTCGTGATGGGTATCCCTGGTGTCTGTCTCCACTGACCTTTCATGGGTTATCAGACTTGCTTGTGGTGATTGGTCTCCTGTTTGTCTCCTCACTTTCTTGTAGGTTTCATTTGGTCCCTGTGTGAAGGCTAGGTGTGGTTTGTTTCCTTCCAGAGTGTCAGCCATCATCAATTGCCTTGTGGGTGGAATTGGGTTGTCCCTGGCTCTCTCAATACCTTCTTAAAAATACAAAGAGAACCTCCATTGGAGAGTGAGATCAATATAGGTTAAATGAGACAACATTGTTATTTTGGCTTGCTCCTAATGGGTGTAGCCTCTCTTTAGCTCTCTGTTAGTGCAAAGTTCCCCTAGGAGCCTTAGATCTTGGTTCCCATAGGATTTTGCCTTGGCATCCAGTTCCAGTTAAGGATTCCTTGTCACTAAGCAGATCTCTTAGACAATCAGTAAGCTGTTGATTACGCTCCTCTGTTTAGTGCCACTATTGAACAGATGAGCATTTCTTGACTTGCTGGTCTCTTACACATAGCAGTGTGATCAGGATTCTTGTGACAACTGTCTATATTGTATATCAGTGGCCTCTGCTTTCTCCAAATATTATTGACCAGTTTCCCCTGGTAGCTAATGCAACACCTTCAAGTGCTATACATGCTACCATCTGGGAGCTGGGTAACATTCTGGATCTAGCAGGATCTCTTGCTGTAGTTTGATGACAATATGATGTCTTCAGCAATAGGGTCTTACCTTAGTCTTAGACAGGTATTAAGAGCTTTGGCAAAGGTCTGTCAGGTTTGGGAGACCTCATGGTTCTCTTTGATCATTAGCTTGAATTTTCTTATGACAATGGTCAGCATTTAATGCAAAGATGAAGAACTGACAAAATTGCTGAGAATAAATGATTTCTGAAAACAATCCTAATTCTAATATTTGATGCAGCAATTGAGTGAATGACCAATTTTCTTAAGAGACAACATTTAAAAATTTTTAATATAGATGAGAGAATGGGAAAGAAAGTATTGCAACCTGGACATGATAGTATTTATCTTTAATAAATATGTAATTTAGCATAGCTACCCAACCTCAAAATAAAAATAATATCCACCAGAAAGTTAAAGATAAATTATGTCAAGAAATGGGGTTATATGGACTACATAAAAATGACCTTAAAGAGAGAATCATTAAAGAATAAGAGAAAGTAAATTTTGAGGATACAGGGAAATGACTGTGATTGATTATAAACACCAAAGAAATATTGTGGTTTGAGAAAGAGTCACAAATGTAGCAACAATATCATTGGTGAAATGTTGCTCTTGGTCCTTGTGCCTGAAAAGCCTTCTATCCAGGGTATAATTATCAGTCACATCATTAAATAGTATACAGAGCTCACTGATGTGATGCTACTACTGTCGCCACTTTTTGGTTTGTGGTTTATTATGACTTTGAAAGAATTACTCTAGAAAATGTGTAAGAAGAAGGAAGCAATTGCCTAAGCTGTTTTACTGTTTTGCCTTACTATGATACTTCATTTGGAAGTGCTGGTGTATGTTTTCATGGCATTCTTCAGAGCATGGCTTGAAAACAATAGAGCAAATACTTACAAATAGCTTGTGTATAGATTCTCTAAGCCAAGTTATACAGCCACCATTGATGTGGGTATTGAATGTCCTTTTTTCCAGATAAATTGCCAAGGAAAGTTTAGGTAACAGCTCAGAGCGGGAGCATAAATTTCATGAGAATTAGGGAACATATGGAAGCAAGGTAATTCTAGAAACATTCTAACAAAATCAGGGGAGCTAAGGAACAGTCAAGAAACATTGTTCAGAGCTGGAAACCAGGTGAGTTACTAGCATAGACAGACTTCATGTAGAATATGTGATTCTCTGTGGAGTACACTGGGGATCTCAGATAGTATACAAGTATAAAAATAAACAGAAAAGGAACTTTGATTTTGATTTGGTATAAGGTTATTGCTATGTGAAAATGGTGTAGTTTATAGAACACTCTGTGCTTTCTATTAAATTCTCAGTGTTCCACTCACAGATGAAAACCAATAGAAAACCTTTGCTCCCACTTTAGTAGTTAAGTGAAACCATCTATAATTATCTCTAATTGAATAAAATATTATTTACATTTTCTAAGACTGTGTCCCATGTAGCCCAGACTGGCCTAAAACTTGCTATATAGTCAATTTTAAATTTCTTATCTTCCTATATCTACCTCCTGAGTAGAGGAATATAGATTTGTACCTCCACAAATGGCTCTCAAAAGATTGTAAGAGATAGAATGGGGGAGAATATCCTGAGACATTCACCCCCTCAGCAACAACACACAAAGGAGAAAAGAAACTTTCTACCTCTTTCACAATCCTACACCATGGACACCAAGGAGGGCCTGCAGTGGGTTGGGAACAGGGAGGAGGGAAATGGGAATACCATTGCAAGATTTGCTCATACAATGTATCTAATTGTTGACAATAAATAGGTTTTAAAATGTTTTATAGTTAAAAAAGTTGAACATTCAAGTTATTTACTATGAATGAGAATTATTGGTATATTAAATTAGTTCAATGACCTGAGTGGCTTCTTTAGAGCCATTTTGTTGTATGGCCTCATGAAGTAAAACATACTAATGCAATATACATACCTGTGTTAGAATTGGAAAAATATAAAAAGATATGCCTTAAATTTTGGAATATTCATCCAATGAGTATTATAATATAAAGAAATGATACTGTGAATTCATTTGCTTTGATTCATTTATCATGGATAATTTGCTGCATAATCAAAATGAAAATTTGGTGAGTTGGTATAACTATATTAATATTTATTGTTTTGAGAGCATATTTCTGAAGCACCCAAGTTTTATTGGATCTTTTAATATAATACACAATTTAACAAAACACTATGTATAATTGATTTCTATGATAATTAAATTTGTTCAGAATGTCAGAAGTAATTGGGGAGAAACAAAAGTAATGCTAAATATACATTAAACATTGATGCATGACATCAGTTAATACACACAGGTTGATGAATGCTTTGCAGAACTGCAGATTATTTTGGGGAAGATTATTTAAACTACGATGACCACACATATGATTTTATGTACTCCATGAGGGTTAGGTCTCTCCTTTAAATTGCTGTGACTTTAATAACCCTCTCTTCCATCCTCTGTTTTTCTACAAAACAGCACTTCTATTTTTGTGTTTGTCTCAGGATTTGTTTTCAAAAACTATCACAGAAACGCTTCCAACTTTGTGAGTGTGAGTGTGTGTGTGTGTGTGTGTGTGCGTATGTGAAAAATTATAATCATGCCTCATATGTTTATCCATGTAATTTCTTTTAATTCAGAAAGATATGCAGCATATTTTATTTACACAAAATATTATTAGGTGATTATAATTATGAAAGAAAAAATTGTTTCAGGTGTGTAATGTGATAAAATAATATACAATTTTTATTCTATTCTTCTATTGATACAAGATATTTTTCAAAGCTTTCATTTTAGCCCAAGTAATAAATATACTTTATATAGCAGCAACTCACACACAGAGACAAAAAAGAAAAATTGTGGGAAATTTCCCCAAGAATACCTAATGGACCTCATTATTTCTAAACAATGTTCTTCTATCCATGTATGTGTCCTGAATTCATTGTGATCTACTAATTAATCAGTTGTAGAATATAAAGAATATATTGCTAGTATGTGTCCTCCTATCTGTGAGACTACAAAGTAAAAAGAATAAACTGTGAATGAAAATATATGCTTTGTATAATCTCTGAAATGAAAATGGGATTGCATCAACTATAAAAATGCCAACTTTTAGATTTCACAAAATGAAAAATAAAGAGAGTAAGCAGGACATCCAGATAAGGCTACTCATTCTGAAGTACACTGGGATTTGAACAAGCTGACATTATCTGCTGAGAAAAGCCACCTCTTGCCCACACCTCCTCAGCTATTCTTTGGAGCATTGTGATAAAGGGCAAAGAGACCTAGCAAGCTAATGATACCCACGCTGCTACAGCTAATTTGTAGAATCCCTCACCTTGTGGTAGCTAACTGTGGGACATCTTGTAGAGATTTAAAGAGCATGCATATCTTGCAGTCCTTTGGAGAGGGCAAGCATGATTTTTCATGTAGCACACTGACCTCTGACTGACAGTCCAGCAGAGGGGGATACTGATATGCTTCTCATAACACCTCCTTGTTCCCAAGTTTATTCCCAATACGTTTGCTGTTATTACTGCTCAAGAAAACTTTTATCTTGTATATAGTCTGTTTGGTCTCAGTATGCTCTTTGTAATCTCAGCCTATCCAACTTCTATAGCACAGGCTAACTCACAGTTTCTACATCCTTATACACTATTTGATTTTTGCAGATCTGTTTCCAAATATGTTTTCAGTTGACGATGGGACTCACAGGTTGGGCAGAAAGCATTTTACCCTCTAGCCGCCCTACCTCACTTTTGTGAATGCAATCAGAGCCCTCTTTAAAGGTTCTGGGACATATGCTTGTCACCAGGAGGAAAAAGCAGATACAGCTTTCATTTCTGGAGCCAATGAATCATAAAATTTACTTCTCATCCATTTGCTAAAAATCAATGTGGTGTGGTTCTAAAGCAAGAATCTTCCTCATACACCCAACAGAAATTCAATGGTCAATGGTGAAATATGAAACATGTCTAAAAGTGGATTACCCATAATCAGAATTATAAGGTTATTTTATTCATGAAATTTAATATAAATCTATGCATACCTTACTTATGAATATGTACTGGAAAACATAGCATTGTTATGATCCTTCCAAATGGCAAAAATTCCTTATTGATCTACTAACAAATGCAACCTATATCAATTTCATCAGACTTCATTGATGAAATTGATATCGTTACCTGAAAACTAATAGATAAATTCAGGAAACCAAGAAAAGCCAAAGCAATCTGGTAGTAGAAGAATGTGAAGGCATAGCTTATCCACTAGAAGCTCATTTGGGTGGCTCTTTATGGGACTGTGGTGAGGATAGACTATTAAATCAATGAAACTGGATTCATCATGAGAGGTCTTCCAATTAGTGGGGATTGATTTCAACAAAGGAATAGAGATAATTGGAGGGTAAAATTACTGTTCTTTTAAATAATGTTGTTCTTAATATCTACATGAAAATGAATTAGTAATGGTATATCACAACATACATGTATGAAAGTTTAGCTAAATATCATACAAACACCTGAATATAAGAGCCAGTTTTGCAAAAGTTACTGAAGGAAACAGTTGTGTGGACACAAAGATGTAAAGTATCTGAAATATGACATCAAAGCATAAACAGAAAAAGAAAACTTCACAGAGTAAATAAACTTCATGATGATTCTTTAAAGAGTCTCAAAGGATCCCATCATAAAGAAAAGAAAAAAAGACTGAATTTTAAATAAGTTGTATATCAGACGTGAGAGTAGCATTTAGGATACTTACCATATGAAATAAAAATAAAATCATGAAATAACCAAGGAACTTAGTAAATGGTTTCCTAAAGAGCATATTTAAATGATCAGTCAGCACTTGAGATGATGGTCAGCACACCATGCTATAGGGGAAATTCAAAGCCAGGTTAATATAAATGTAACAGCAGGAAAACTGCTAATATAAGCAGACTGATAACATGTATTGATGAAGACATGAAAAGTTTGAATATTGCTGTTGGAACTGAAAAGGTTTGCTTCTCTGAAAATTAGTGCAGCCTTAAATTCCAAAGGAAAATGTGGAAACAATAGGGAAAATCCAAATAAATACATAATATAGTTATGGAAAATTTTATCTGTAATATATTTAAAAATTATGAAGAATATGTTTACATAATAGTCTTTATTTGGACATTACACTCCATGTACAAAATATAGAAACAGTCCAAATGTCCATTGAATAGCTCCTATGTCTATTCAATGGGCTGTTGTTACGAAACAGCAAGTGTTGGAAGAGCTCAAAATGATAATCTAAAGACCACACACATCATTCACAAAGTCCACAAACTATATCCATTCTTGACACAAACATGCCCAGAATATACACTGTGGTTGTTTTTGAATGTATGGCTCCATACACTTGGGTTTTTTATGAAAATTGATTTAGAAACTTCATTCCCAAGCAGACAGATTCCTGCAACAGGCATGTGGAGAGTAGTTTGAGCTCTGGAGGGTTCCTGATTGCTGTTGTGTTGTTTGCTTGTTTCAGTTTTTTCTCTCTGCTGAATGTATGGAAATAAACAGCCTTTTCTGTCTATTCATGGACAGCCAGCCTAAAATACACACAGGTAAGGAGCTAGCTGTATTCTATATGAGATTACTTTGCGTATATGGGTATATATTACCAATAGTGGAATAGCTAGATATCATGATACTTATATTTAAGTCTTTCAGGAAACCACATACTAAAACATACTGATTTTTCCTAGTGTCTGTAAGAGTCCACTTTCCCATTACCAGTATGTATGTGTTTTTTTTTTCTTCCTCCCATATTTTCTACAGACAGCACTTCTGAATATATATATATGTAGCAAGACAGACAGAGACAGAGAGACAGAAAAAGAGAGAGATTTTATGAATGTCACTTTGATAGGGGTGTGATGGAGTCTATAGTTTTGATTTGCATGCCCCCGATGATTGAAGACATTGTACATTTTATTACTTTTTAAACTGGCCATCTGAACTTTATATTTGGAATGTCTGCACATTGTGCTTAATCTCACTAGAATAACTCACTGGATTATTTGTAGATTTCTTAGTTCTTCATATATTTTTGGTTTTGATCCCCTGCCAAATGTTTACCTGGCAAATTTTTATCCCATGTTAGAGGATGTATTTTCAACTTGTTGTCTCCTTTGCTGTGAAGATGTTTTTGGAATTTTATGCAATTATTTATAACTTAGAATTATTTTTCTGCCACTGAATTCATGAAGTTTTTCACAAAGTCCTTACCCATGCCTATATCTTGAGATGCTTCACCTATTTTCCTCACATTCCTTGATGGGCACTTTATATTTTTCTATTTTTATAATGTGTGTGATTTTTCCCTATCTCTGTGTAGATTTTTTTCTCTACCTGCACACTGTAAAATACTGAATTTCTTAGATTTCTTCTTTTAGAGTTCCAGTCTTCCCATATGAAATCATAGTTTCATTAATCAGGAGAAAACTGTCTCCTTCAAAGTTTTCAAGAAAATCCGTACAAATTCAATGAGATGTTAACCAGTTTAGAAAGAATATGCCAACAATATAACCACACCTTTCCTTACTAAATGCTTTGCACACACCTCTTATATTTTAACTTTATTTTTAACAAAATATAAATAGTATAATTCATTCATTTCTCTTGTCCTCTCCCCACTCTTGCAAGCCTTAACTTCTACTTTATTATTTTGTGATCAAGCAGATTTATTTAGTGTTACTTGCTCCAGCATGGTTGTAGGCTTTTTTTACTTGAGCATGGATAACTTTCAAAAAGACTGTACGCCCCTTAAGAAAATGTCTCGGCCGGGTGTTTGAAACAGAGTCACCACAGGTCAGGTCATTTATTCTCTTAGGTCTGTGTGATTTGAAAGAAGTGATTTATTTGGCTCCCATGGCAGTTAAAATTACAAAGCAGATACTTACCCCAAGAAAGAGGAAATTTTATTTTTGTAGAGAAATGTAATAAAATTGAAACTGTAGTGTTAATGAAAATTACAGTAAATATAGTACTAAAATGATTTTGGACCTGATCCCAGTGTGTATCTACAAAATGTCTAATTTATTAAATTAAACTCACCACAGAAATGGTTTTTGAGTTACTACTAGCACTCTGTATTACTTCATATTATCTTATACACTTCTGTCTGAAGTTTGCTGTTAACTAGTTTCAATATGGTAATTTGAGCTTATGTATACTCATAACACTGCAACTAAGTTTTATGTAAATGTATTTTTCCTTAAATCTCTTTAATTATAATATTCCTCTTAGACTATTTTGTTTCTCAAAAAAGAAGCTAATGATAAATTGAAAACTTCACACACACCAGCTTTCTTTCTATTTTTATTTTGCAAAGATTAAAAAAATATTTTTTGGTTCTCAGTCTATAAATTGTCTATGAATTTAAAAAAATACTATAGGTCAAAAAGGTTTAAAAATTTTCTGATTTGATAGAAGTGTTCAATAACCCCACGGTGAGTAGAGTAGTGCAAAGACTATATTTTTAGGATTAACAGAACATTGGATTTTAAACAGGGAGCATATGGTGCACACAGAAGGTGAACAGAATGTCAGCATGCATGGGGCTTCTGCAAATGATCTCATGTGCCAGCTCCCCGAGGATTCAATTTGCTTATAGCTGTGATCTTTCACTGGATTTACTGTAATCACTCGGATTATGTGAAGAATCCTGGCTGCCTATGAACTTAAATCAAGACTATACAATATGTCTCTCATATTCTTACAGCCCTTATTAATCAAAGTTAGTGAACAAGCTAAGACAACTGAAAACTCTTAGCAATAATCCTTCCAAATTACAGGATCTACCCTAGAAAGTTTTTTCCCCTCTTGAAATCTTTTATTGTTTATGTAACTTTGGGAATGATCTCCTGAGTTTTGTTTCTGAGGTTCCTGGGTCTTCTATTTTTCCATCTCCACCTCCAGGAGAAGATAATTTTTAGAGGAAACAGCTACACAAGACATCTAGCCCATCTCCAACATTACCCGTTCTATGAGCAGTCCTAGGATTGCTCAAGAGTAAAGGGTTAGTTGTGAGCACATGTGGACTCTAAACTAATAATATATTCCAAAGACACAGAGGTGTATAGCTACATTAGTTGTTTTCATCATTGTTGTGGCAAAATATCCAACAAGAAGCAACTTTAGAAAGCAAATGTTCATTTTTGCTGATAGCTCAAAGACATAGTGCACTATAGCAGGTGAACTTGTTGATAGAAACAGGAAGCAAGTCATCACATTCAATTCAGTCGGGAAGCAAAGTGAAGTGAAAACTGCTTGATATCCTGATTTTGTTCAGTAAGGAATCCCATCACATGGATTGATGTCACCCACGGTTAGGGTGAATATTCCCATCTCTATTAACCCAATTTAGAAACTCCCTTACAACAGGCACAGAAATGTCTCCTAGGTGATTCTAGATCTTGTCAAGTTAACAATAATATTAACTTCACAAATCCATCCTTTATCAAGCTGATATGGAAACATAACTTTCAAGTCATTAATTTCAAACCTCACACCCCAAAGGCTTTTGGCTATCTCATAACAAAAATATATATTCAATCCAACTTCAAAAGTAAGGTGTCTAAAATCTTTTGTTCAGAGACTCAAAACAATTGCTTTATGGAAATTCCCTATACATTTAACACACAAGTTTGGCATCTGGTACTTATGATAGAATCTTTTGAATGCCACAGGTCTTTCTCAGACCCTTCCATTAGCCATGCTTTTCTCCAATTCAGATGGCCTCTGTCTTGGACAATCTCCACTTCATGCTTGCAGACTACCCTGGGAGGCCTCCCATGGTTTGGACATCTCCAACATTCTGGAGTCTCCACTGGATCTTAACTTTTCACTTTCACAGCTTAACACAATGCTTCCTTACAGACGCTAAGGGACATTGCTTGTCTTCATGGTCTCTCCGGGGCTGTGAAGCAAGGCTCCTTTACTTCTCAGTCATGCACCCTTCATGTCTACAAAACCAGTTCCACATGGACCATGTTTCTAGTTATGCCAGGTTTGGACAGAGCTTGGGCCTCGTGGAACATAGTTGGATTTGATTCTGTGTGTCTTCCTAGTTGACCCTGGGAAAACAATTCCCTTGAGCAATTGCTTCCAAGCAGGGATTTCTTTCGGGTCATGCTCAATTTAAGCCCCTCTGCTTTCACATAAATTTGTATTTTTCACAAAATGGAGGCTTTGTAAGATGGGGTCTTATTCTTGAGACACTTTTCCTTTTGTTCTAGTGCAAAGAACCAGACTTCTAATGAATGACTTTAATAACTTTAGCAATTTTATCTCCCTTCAAAATTACCCTGTTTTTAAGTTTAATCACATTTATTCTATTTCATTGCAAAGGTTATATTTTTCATAAATTTATGCTCTATCTCTCTCTCTCTTTTGAGCTATATCAGAGCAGTAACCAGCAATAGTGACACAGCCTGGATGCTCTTCTGCCTTTTTTGATGTCTTTTTTCAAACAAATTAATCCATTAACAATTACAGCCAATTTTCCATGTGCACTCCTTATATAGAACTTGAAATCTACACATCTTTCTTTACCAGACTTCACATGCTTTATATATGTTTCATTGTTAAATACTCTAGAATGAATAAGAGTGTAGAAACCATGTCATAGCTTGCATGTTATGGTCTCTTGAAATTTTCTTGACCAAAGTAACTATCTGTTAATTTTTAATTCAGCATCATTCTAGTTCTCAGTATGTAGGCAGCCAAATTCTCTACCAGTCTATAGTATGAATTGTCTCTAGCCCCATTCCTGACAGAATCCTTCTTCTCCTCTAAAACCCTACTATCTGCAATTGCCCAGAATTCTGTACTTCAAAACTCTCTCTAGAATACATTAACCTCTGTTTAGGAACCTTATTAACTCTTAGGTTTTCCTAGCCCAAAGTCTACATTTTTTTGTTCATATTACCATTATAAACCAAGGGTCTAAAATTCACAGGAATATGTTGATCACAACAAGAGTCGCCTTCTTTAATATCAAATTACTGTATTTATGGCTGCAACAGAGTTCCTGACAAGGAAGAACTTAATGGTGGAAGGGTTAATTTAGATTTAGAGTTCAAGGGATACAGTCACTCATGATAGGGAAGACATTGTAGACTGTAAATAAAGTGTTAAGTCACGATCAATACACAGTCAAAAAGAAAGCCATAAAGCCAAGCCCTTCATGACATGCCCATAGTTTTGTCTCCTAAGCGATTCTATAGCTTGTCAAGTTGACAGTGTTATCCAAAATAAATAAATAATAAATAAATAAGATTTTACATTCCAAAGGGATAAAAAGAGAGATAAGCATGGAAAAAAATCACACCAAGAAATACTCAAACCATCAGGGCAATCATTAGATCTTATAGCTTCATGTTATTCTTTCGAGACAGGTGATGATGGCATACGGAGATCACAGGACTTGGCTACCTCCTTCATGACTCTGCTTATGCAGTTCACATGGGTTTCCTTTTAGGCTCTACTCATTGCCTGTAGGTTCCTGTAGTACATGGCCCTCATTCCAAACATATTTAATTTCCCTGGGTCTCCATTGTGGCTTGAGACTCATTTCCATATACTCAAGAATTGTCATCTTTGAGACTATCTGAGGAAATTCTGACTCTAACACATACACTCATACACACAAATATATATATATATATATACAAATATATATTTCTGAGAACATCCTTGAAATCCCCATGAATCATACATGATGTATTCCTCCAAAATCAGAACTATATTGAAGACACTAAGGTCAAAAGTATTACAAGAATTAGCAGTGTTCCCTTGGATCATAGACAGTCACAGTGACATCTGTGAATTCTGAGAACCTGGTTGTCTGACTGAAGGAAAAACTTCCTCAGGTGGCCCTGTGCAAGCAGATATTTCAGGGGTTATCTGTTCAAAGTAAACCTTTTCATGTAAGTTTAAATATGTATACCAGAGTTTGAAATTACTGGGCTCTCAATAATTTCTGAGAGGGCTAAAGAGATGGCTCAGCGGATAAGGCACTTGCCTCCAGTGACTAAGGCCCTGGGTTCAATTCCCCAGTACCCACATATGCCAGACCCACAAGGTGGTTGCCCTGGTGTGTTCTCTCTCTCTCTCTCTCTCTCTCTCTCTCTCTCTCTATATATATATATATATATATATATATATATATATATATATATATATATATATATATATATATATATATATATATATATATCTGCTTGAATAAATAAAATATTAAAATTATTTATTTATTTAAAAATTATTTAATTTCTTTTTTTTTAATTTTTTTTTATTGTCCATAATGAGTTACAACATTTATTTGGTGGGCAAACAATGAGTTGTTATCCCCAATTCCCCACTGCCCTCCCCTCCCCCCTCCACTGGATAACCTCCTCCATGGGTCGTCTGGATCAGTCCTTGTGACAGGGGACCATGGATAG
>PVHP010002358.1:0-65110 GCA_004024765.1 Zapus hudsonius
AAAAAAAAAAGGGCTAGAGAGATGGCTCAACGGTTAAGGTACTTGCCTCTAGTGCCTAAGGCCCTGGGTTCAATTCCCCAGTACCCACATAAGCCAGACCCACAAGGTGGTAGCCCTGGTTCTCTCTCTCTCTCTCTCTCTGCTTGAAAATGGATAAATAAAATATTTAAAAAATAAATAAAGTTTAAAAAAAGAAATGAAAATAATATTGAGGCTGGGGAGATGACTAGGTGGTTATAGGTACTTGCTTGCAAAACCTTCTGGCTCAGGTATGACTCCCCAGTATCCACATAAAGCTAGATGTACAAAGTGCACGTGTCTAGAGTTTGTTTGCAATGGCAAGAGGCTCTTTGGAGCCCATATTCTCTCTCTCTCTCTCTGATTGCAAATAAAAATAAAATAGCTGGGCGTGGTGGTGCACACCTTTAATCCGAGCACTAGGGAGGCAGAGGTAGGAGTACTGCCATGAGTTCGAGACCACCCTGAAACTACATAGTGAATTCCAGGTCAGCCTGGGCTAGAGTGAGACCCTACCTTGAAAAACCAAATAAATAAAAAATTAAAAAGTATGGTAAAGTAGCCGGGCGTGGTGGCGCACGCCTTTAATCCCAGTACTTGGGAGGCAGAGGTAGGAGGATCGCCATGAGTTCAAGGCCACCCTGAGACTACAAAGTGAATTCCAGGTCAGCCTGGGCTAGAGTGAGACCCTACCTTGAAAAACAACAACAACAACAACAACAACAAAACTATGGTAAAGTGAAGAAAGTACTATTTGTGGGATGATATTGTTTGTGGGAGACATGTGAATGAGTAAACTAGGCAGGTTGAGAAAGAACAAGATAAGAAACAAACACGGTCATGTAGACCATTGCAGTAGGGTAAATGGAGCATTTTGCCAGGAAGGAAAGTTCCATTTAACTGAAACCATCCCAATCATTGGCTCTGCTCTTTTTAACTCACAGAATCCCAGAAGGGGTATAAGAAACCATTTACTTAATACCTTCAATTAATACAGGAAGAAACTGAGATTAAAAGAAAGAAGTATATTGCCCTCAGATGATGAACTGATTTTACTGTGCTCATTTGCAGTTATGGCAAGACCCTCAGAAGCTGCCTAGAAGACAGTATGTGCGAAGGAGTGATGGCCCTCTGAGGACAGCCTCTGAATGCCAATGGTCACCTGTGAAGGTGCGACGGTCATCGTCCGAACTGTGCTCACTGAGGCAGAGGCGAGTGGAACACACCAAATTGCCAGCAAAGCAAGCACAGACATTGCAGTCAATATTAAAGGATGTCCCATGGCCTGAAAGGAAGAAGATACTGGTTTACATTATACTAAGAAAAAGAATGTAAATTCAAATAGTTCTTAAAAGATGACTTCTGAATGCATAAATAGGGATATAAATCTAAGATATGTATACTTTTGAATTTACCTCTCACCATATTCCTACAAGTTTCTAATGTGCTGGTCTCACTGAGATATTCCCTGTTCTTTTATTTTAAATATTTTTATTTATTTATTTCTGAGAGATAGTGAGTGTGGGTGTGCCAGGGTCTCTTGCAGCTGCAAACAAACTCCAGATGTATATGCCAATTGGTGTGTCTGGCTTTACGTGGATACTGGGGACTCAAACACAGGCTTGCAGGCTTTGTAAACAAGTACCTTTAAAAGCATCTCCCCAGCCCCAGCTGTTCCCTATTCTCTGAGAATGTTTCCACCTGTTCCTGGGTCTTGATTCCTCTCTTCCTCTGGAATGTTGTACATCCAGACCTGACATGATCTTTGGATTGAAGAGTTTCCTGATAGGAATGACTAACTCCCAGAAAAGCATTGCAGCAAATTCTCTCCATCTTACCCTCTTTCCTAAGCTGGCCTTAAATTCCCTATGTAGCTGAGGATGACCTTGAATTTCTGACCCTCTGCCTATACCTGGTGTGCACCACCACCACCACTACCACCACGTCTGGCTTTACAGATATTTCTGGTGAAGCAGGTACTAATCTTTAAACTTTAGCTAAGTAAAATATGGACTAAGAAACAAATATTTGGTTTGTCTATGGCAGAAGTTTGTGAGCTCTCTGTAGCCAAGAGCAGTGTTCTTTCCAAGAAGACCCTACAGAGACTAGTAAATGAAAGAACACACACAAGTGAACTGCTCTGAAGGAAAGGAGGAAGGTGGGATAGCACAGTGAGCAGGTGGGGAGGGAGTATAGCTTCTAAAGTGGCATTTAAACAATTTTCAAGCCACATATATTGTTATAAGCAAAAGATGGTTAAGGAGGTGGTTGGAAAGCAAGGTAGTTTTTATATGCATTTTTCAAACCACTGAGCACTGTAGGTAGGTACTATTCCCATTGTCAAAATCAGAGCTGCATTTTCTGGTGAAATGGGGTACGTGGGAAATGGATGAGTAAATGGAGGTGGGTACCATGTCCTTTCCTGTTAAAATATTTTGGAGTCAAATAGGCCTTGGGATATATATCCTGTTATGGTCACTTAACTGGCTAAGTGACCCTTTGATATTTTTAAATAAATAACTGATTAATTATTTTTAAATTTAGAGAGATTTTATCATAGGGATTATGGAGTTTAAAGAAGGAAGGAGGAAAGAATACAGAGCTCCTGCCCAAGAGAAAGCAGGAGCAGGGTTCCTGGAGATGGGAAAGTTCTTAACTAATTAATTTTTTTTGTTTGTTTTTTAAGTTAGGGTCTCTCTCTAGCCTGGGCTGACCTAGAATTCACTAGTAGTCATAGGGTGGCCTTGAGCTCTCAGTGATCCTCCTACCTCTGCCTCCCAAGTGCTGGAATTAAAGGCGTGTACGACCATGCCTGGCCTTAATTAATTGTTTTGAGAAAGGGTCTTCCTATGTAGCCCAGGCTGTCATTTAGGCTGGCCCCAAGGCCACAACAATACTCCTATTTTAGCTTCCTAAATGTTGGGATTATAGGTGCAAACCATCATGCCCAGAAGCAACAGCTCCTCACCTGTGAAGCAAAGATACACCACTGCTAATGCATATGTTAGAGAACTCAGAAGACTAATGATAGTGTAGGGCAAAACTTGGCATAGTGAGCTGAGCCAGGCATGGTGGCACACACCTTTAATTCCAGCTGAGGTAGGAGGAAGACAGCAAGTTTGAAACCAGCCTGGGACTACAGAGTTCATTCCAGTTAGCCTGAGCTAGAGTGAGACCCTGCCTTGAAAAATCAAATCATGATCAGAATTAATTTTTTTTGGTTGGTTGGTTTTTTCGAGGTAGGGTCTAGCTGTAGCCCAGGCTGACCTAGATTTACTATGTAGTCTCAGGCTGGTCTTGATTCTCCTACCTCTACCTCCTGAATGCTGGGATTCGAATGCACCAACACACCCAGTTCATTGAGTTTTGTTTTAAAAAATTCTTTTATTTGTTTATGAGAGAGAAGAAGAAGGAGGAGGAAGAGGAGTAAGAAGAGGAAGAAGAAGAAGAAGAGGAGGAAGAGGAGAAGCAGTAGTACAGGTGCACCAGGGCCTCCTGTCACTGCAAACAAACTCCAGATACATGTGCCACTTTGCATCTGGCTTTATGTGGGTACTAGGAAATTGAACTCAAGCTTTCAGGCCTTGCAAGCAAGAGCCTTTAACCACTGAGCCCTCATTGAGTATTATTATTAATGAATGGTCACTTCTCGAGACTTCTAAGAGCGTCCTTTAGTAATGAATGCCTATAATCTAATCACTCAGGAGGCAGAGGCAGGAGGATTTTTCCAAGTTCATGACCAGCCTGGGCTACACAGTGATTTCCAGAACAGCCCAGGAAAAGAAAAAAAGAAAAGAGAAGAGGAGAGTGGACAAGATAACACAAGACCAAGGGCTGGGAAGTGGATAAACTGCTTGCTGTGCAAGAATAGGACCTGACTTCAGATCCCTAGCACCCATATAAAAAGCAGTCTTCGCCCTGGGAAGTAGAGGCAGAAGGATCCCTAGGTCTTGCTGGCTAGCTAGTCTAGCTGTATGGTGAATTCTAAGTTCAGTATGAGACCTTGTCTCAATAAAACAAGGCAGAGATGTTGGGGAAATGGCTCATTGGTTAAAGGTGCTTACTTGAAAGCCTGCTGGCTTGAGATTCAGTTCCTTAGCAACCATGTAAAGCCAGACACAAAAAGCGGCACAAGCATCTGGCATTCATTTGCAGCAGCAAGAGATCCTGGCATGCCCATACACATACACATACACACACACACACACACACACACACACACACACACACACTAGGGAGGCAGAGGGACGAAGATTGCTGTGAGTTTGAGACCAGCCTGGGACTACAGAGTGAGTTCTAGGCTAGCTTGGACTGCACTGCAATGCAGCCAATGATAACAAACCTGACCCCCTCAAAAAGTCCTAGTGCTCTGTACAGTTTGAAAAGTATTGTGCTGTATATATATTTGGTTTTTCGAGGTAGGGTCTCGCTCTAGTCCAGGCTGACCTGGAATTCACTATGTAGTCTCAGGGTGGCCTTGAACTCACAGCAATCCTCCTACCTCTGCCTCCTGAGTGCTGGGATTAAAGGCATGCACCACCATGCCTGGCTTGTGTTGTATATTTTTGATACATATATCTTACTCTTCAGTGAGAACTCAGCTAGTGTTCTTTGGACAAAGCGAAAACAATCAATTTCACATTAAAAACAAAATGCAGGGCTTAAGAGATGGCTCAACAGTTAAAGGCTTACTTGCAAAGCTTCATGGCCTGGGTTGAATTTCCCAGTACTCATGGAAAGCCAACTCATTAGCCCAGTCATTCTGTTCATGGGATCTGAGACTCCAAGTGATCTGTTCAAAGTGACACAGGCCTAAATTCTAGTCTTGGTGTCTGTCTCTCCTATGCTGTTTACAAGGGTTAGGGAACATAGCTTGTTGGTCTTGAGAGAGTGTGACAGATTCTACCAGCTGTAAATTCAGCCTCTTCTCCCCTTATGTACTAACAGATCTTTAATTTTACGGATGGTGGTCATGGACTCATAACTGAAAAGATAATCTACCCAAGTTTCCTATAAGCTAGAGGTGGCCAATAAGATTAAGTAGAAGTTTTTCTCCTTTCTCCCATTTACCATCTGGAACTAGAATATGGTGGCTAGAACTCTAAAAGCCATGCTGTAATGATAACCCTGGCGATGGAAGCCATGTGGCACATATGTCTGGAGTTCGTTTGCAGTGGAACTAGGCCCTGGCTGCCCATTCTCATTCCGTTTCTCTCTTATTCTCTCTGTTTGCAAATAAATAAATAATAATTAAAAAAATAAAAAAACAAGTATAATTCAAGACTCACTTTTTCTTTTTCCTCCAACAATACAAGACTTCTGCAGGTCTATACAGTGCATCTCCATACAGTTTTCCAAGAGTCCACTTTGTCCACATAAACAGATTTTGTAACAACCGACTTCCCCTGCAGATGATGGTACCTGGATTAGTGTTCCTTGACGGACGATGAAATCAGAAGCTTCTCCTAGTTTGCAGCCTGCACAGAGAAGAAAGTTAGCTGATGATTTACATTTTCAAATGGGAAATAGATTAAAAAATCAAAATGTCGCTACAACTATATTCTACAGTGATTCACAGAGAGAAGACTTTGAAAATTCTGTGAAATAAAACTGTTTCAGGTCCTAAGTATGTGACTCAGTTGTAGGACACTTGCCTGGAGTGTACAAGGCCTGAAAGTGAACCAGAAGTGTAAAACATAACAAAAATGTTTATTTATATGCATTTGAACACATTAGTCTCTTTTTTTTTCCTGAGGTAGGGTTATCACATGGCTCAGGCTGGCCTTGAACTCCTGATCCCAAGTGTTCGGTCAGAGTTGTAAGCCATCATGCCCAGCATTTGTTTTTGTTTTTGTTTTGTTTTGTTTTTGGTAGTGTTTGGGGTCAAATTCAAGGTCTCACTCATGTTAGGTAAGCACTCTGTTACATTAATCCTTATGGAGATAATTACATATCCTACTGAGTATGACATTCCTCCACATATGACAGAAAAGAAAACATGATGGAGATAGAGAACATTTTTCAAACATTACAACATGGGAAAGAAAATTAAAATTGGTTCAAGCTTTTCTTTTTTGTAGTTAAGAACCCTGGGGATAGGGAGGGGGGCATTGGGGAATTGTGGATAACAATTCATTGTTGGCCCACTAAATAATGTAACTCATTATGGACAATAAAAAAATTAAAAAAAAGAACCCTATAACTCAGTATGACAGTCAAACTTTGCACTGATATTATTAGTTTACAATTTAAATGGTAACTGAAAATTCTATGTGTCTAAGTCCTTTTTTGCTTTCATAACTAGTGAATGTTTTCTGGGAAACCCTTAAAACATTATAGGAAAACAGAATAGAGAAAAGAAAGTCCCTTGTGGCTTCACTTTCATGAACTCCTCTAAAGAAATACTGGAAGCACATCTCCAGCTCATCTTACAGCCGTGTCCACCGCCTCTTACCTTGAACACAAGAATACGGAAGACAGGGATCTCCAGATGGACATCCCTTTCGATTCACTTCACAGAGCTCATTGGCTGGGCAAGGATTTGGGTTACAGGGATGAGTCACTTCTTCTACAATGTTACCTAAAGTACTTGGCCCTGAAAAATCCAAAACAGACCAATATAACCAAACTAAAAGAATAATGTGCGTAAACTATCTGAATTAATTATGGCTGGAATAAATGGACAACTCACGGGCACAAAGCAAGGCCTGATTCTAATAGGCTATTAAAACACATCTGGGGGCTGGAGAGATGGCTCAGTGATTAAGGTTAAGGTTAAGGTTTGAGTCCCTAATATCCACGTAAAGCCAGACACAAAAATGGCACACGTGTCTGGAGTTTGTTTGCAGCAGCAAGAGGCCCTGCTACATCCTTTGTCCACATGTATAAATAAACTTTTAAAAAATGATTAAAATACATACTCTCATTACCTACCAATTTATCATAGTACATAAAACCATTTATCAATTGCTACAATATGCTGGGAAAGACCCTAGGTATAGATATAGTAATGAACAAAACAGACAAGTCTCTATTATGGAGTTTATATCTGATAAAGAAGTAGACAAAACAATATATATATAATATATATATATAGCATGTATGTGCAAAACTGAAAGATAAAACTCATAAGTAGTAAATGGTTCAGGGGATTTAAAGTGTCAGGTATATTTTTGTAGGGTGATCAAACAGCTGTTTATGTTTAAGAGGGATATTTTGGTATCTATTTAATCATAAATGATAATATGTCAATATGAACCCAATATAATGGTTATTAGATTCAACTTTAAAAGCATGATGAAGAATTTCACTTACAGTAGGCATGATAGTTAAACAAAGTAGCTGGACATGGTGACTCACACCTTTAATACCCAGCACTTGGGAGGTAGAAGTAGGAGGATCGCTGTGAGTTCAAAGATAGCCTGGGACTACAGAGTAAAAAGCAACAACAAAAAACAAAATACTGACAGTCACACAAAAATGTTTCTTGGGGATGGAGAGATTGCTCAGTGGTTAAGGTGCTTGCCTGCAAAGCCTATCGATCCAAGTTTAATTCCCCAGTAGCCATGTAGAGCCAGATGCACAAAGTGGTGCATGCATCAGGAGTCTTTGTAGCAGCTGGAGGCCCTGGCACTCTCATTCTCTCTGTCTTTCTTCGATCTCTCTCTGATTTCAAACAAATATATAAAAATACTAAAAAAAAGCATTTCTTTAATTATTCTCCTACTACAATACTTTCATTTCCACATGTATTTGACTTCCATAGGAGTCTAGGTTACTAATACATTTGTTTTGCTAACTTGATTTTAGGACTGACACAAGACTGAGACTTACCAGAGATGGAAGGGCTTAATGGCTCTCACAGTTCATCTCACTAGCCCTAGTCCAGTCATTTTGTTCATGGGATCTGAGACTCCAAGTGATCTGTTCAAAGTGACACAGGTCTAAATTCTAGACCTGGTGTCTGTCTCTCCTATCCTGTTTACAAGGGTTAGGGAACATAGCTAGTTGGTCTTGATAGAGTGTGACAGATTCTACCAGCTGTAAATTCAGCCTCCATTCTTCTCCCCTTAATAGGTCTTTAATTTTACAGAGGGTGGTCATGGACTCAGCTGAAAAGATAATCTACCCAAGTTTCCTGTAAACTAGAGGTGGCCAATAAGATTAAGTAGAAGTTATTCTCCTTTCTCCCTTTTGCCATCTGGAACTAGAATATGGTGGCTAGAACTCTAAAAGCCATGCTGTAATGATAACCCTGGCGATGGAAGCCAGATGCTAAGGAGAGTAAAGAAAGATAAAAGCAGCCCGATTCCTTCTCCATACTGGAGCCACTATCACAGCCCTGGACTACTTGTTTCTGGGTGTTCTTATACCTCTATTTTTTTGTTCTGTTATTTGTAGTCCAACTTAATCCTTGCACAGGAAAAGAAGCAACGGGGCTTCTTTGGTCCCCTTTCCAGCCAGTTAGACAATAATGCCCTCTGGTGGCAGCCTAAGCACTTTCTTTATTCGGAAGACTGTGTGTGTGTGTGTGTGTGTGTGTGTGTGTGTCCTCCCCAACATCAATCCCATTACCCATTATCCCATTGCTGCCAAGAAGCATAGCTTAAGAATCCTTCAATGAGGGCTGGAGAGATGGCTCAGCGGTTAAGGCACATGCCTCCAGTGCCTAGGGCCCAGGGTTCAATTCCCCAGTACCCACATAAGCCAGACCCACAAGGTGGTGGCCCTGGTTCTCTCTCTCTCTCTGCTTGAAAATGAATAAATAAAATATTTAAAAAAAAAAGAATCCTTCAATGAGATACCATCCTATGCGTGCAGCTCTTGGCAGGTGGAGAGAAAATAAAGCCATGAGGTAAGGTTCATTCCACTTTCTTCCAGTAACCCAGAGTATGATTCTTGATTTTCTGTTGGGTGGGTAAACCCAAGCCGGGCCTCAGGTGCCCTGATATTCCAATAACAAAGAGCTGACTACTCCTAGGGGAATTCCATTTTCTTTTTTTCTTTTTCTTTTTTTTATTGTCCATAATGAGTTACATTATTTAATGGGCAAACAATGAGTTGTTATCCCCAGTTCCCCAGTGCCCCTCTTCCCCATCCCCAATTGTCTGGATATCCTCCTCTGCGGACCGTCTGGATCAGTCCTTGGGGCAGAGGATCATGGATAGACTAGTAGTCAGCCCAGTTCTCCTGGCCCTAGTATGTTGTTACTGAGGGGTGCCATGCCTCTGGAGGGAATTCCATTTTCTTTTCTTTCTTTTTCAAAATATTTTTATTTATTTGCAAGGAGGGAGGGAGGGAGGGAGGGAGAGAGGAGAGAGAGAGAGAGAGAGAGAGAGAGAGAGAGAGAGAGAGAGAGAGAGAGAGAGAGAGAGAGAGAATGGGTACACCAGGACCTCCAGCCGCTGAAAACAAATTCCAGACATATGGGCCACTTTGTGCATCTGGCTCTACATGGGCATTGGGGAATCAAACCAGGATCATTAGGCTTTGCAGACAAGTGCCTTAACTGCTGAGCCATCTCTCCAGCCCGAGATGTCCATTTTATGGTCATAACATGACAAGGAGATAGAAATACCTGAGAACGCTGCCCACTCCCTTCACTCCTTGGAATTCCTGATTCAAACTCCCTCCAAATGCTGTAACACCATTTCTGCTTAAAATTTTAATGTGGCAATTCTTTCTGGACCAAAAAAGGCCAAGCAAATAAGAGTCCATGATTGAGATGGTATCATCAAACAACAGGTTTTCAACAGACAGATGCTCATCCAAGATACATGCAAGGGCAGAGAGCATGAGAGAAGAATTTGAAATCTAAAAACAAACAGTACTTACTGAGGTATGTATCCAAAGGTATACAATTCTCCAGGTCATCTGTAGGTGAAAGAAGCTCACAGATACTTTCAGCTGTGTGGTCTTCAGGGAATTTGTTCTGGTCTCCACATTTTTTGAGAATCTCCACACAATCTGATCTTAAAAATAAAAATGCCCCCAAATTTTGGGTTCAAGGAACCTCCTTATGTTGTCTGCTCAAAATTACACTTGTTTCTGAAGCTTTCCAGAAAATGAGTTTTCATTACTGAACAATGTTTCAGTTAGCTAGACACAGGCATGGTGAAAGAGTCATGGTAACTTTCAGCTGCACAATAAATTCAAAGTGTCTCTGAGATCCAAGGCCTTATTCAAAATTTATGCTTGTATTTACTGCTTTTGCCATCAGTGAAATTAAATTAGGCTGGTTGATATATGATCATATATATATATATATATATATATATATTTCAAGGTAGGGTCTCGCTCTAGCCCAGGGTCATCTGGAACTCACACTGTAGCTCCAGGCTGGCCTTGAACTCACAGCAATTCCCCTACCTCAGCCTCCTGAGTGCTGAGATTACAGGTGTGCATCACCATGCCTGGCTCAAAATCATTCTTATTTTCAGGACCTTTATGCTAGCTTGTTTTCATTCTCCTTCACTTCCTCCCTTTCTCATTTAAAATATATTTTTAGTTATCCCCATTCAGGTGTTTGGCTTATAATAACTGGAAAGACCACTGCTTTTAAGCTGTTATTAGTTTTAGACAAGGATTTGATTCCTCTTCTGTATGTTTTATTTTTTTAATTAATTTTTTTATTTGCAAGGAGAGAGAGAGAGAGAGAGAGAGAGAGAGAGAGAAAGGGTGTGCCAGGGCCTCTAGCCACTGTAAAGAAACTCTAGACACAGGTGCCATTTTGTGCATCTGGTTTTATGTGGGCACTGGGGAATCAAACCAGGGTTGTTAGGCTTTACAGACAAGTACCTTAAGCATTGAGCTATCTCTCCAGCCCTTCTGTATGCTTTCTGTGCTAACGGTCTACATATTTCTCACTTGCTGCCTCTTGCTTATCATCCAATAGCTATATACCTAGGTATCTCCTCTACTCAAGTCACCCTGGAATCACAGAAACAGATCTGAAGCCAAGCAGGTGGCTCATGCTGATAATCCTAGCACTTGAGAGTCTGAGGCAGGAGGATTGCCAGGAGTTCTAGACTAGTCTGAGCTACAGAGTGTTTCCAAAAAATGAAGGAGAAGGGTGAAGAAAGGCAAACAGAGCCAAGTGTGGTGGCTATGAGTTCAAGGTCAGGTTGGAACTACAGAGTGAGTTCTAGGTCGGCTTGGCTAGCATGCCTCAAAAACAAACAACAATAACAACAAAAAGTTTGAAATAATCTAAACTGAGCAGCTATGGAGCCACACATAAAGGGTCAAGGGCTGAATATTAACTTGGATCTTGGAAAAGCTTCTGGACAAACAGCTTCTTGAACAGCTGACAGGTTACTATGTAGTTAAGTATTTTGGTTTCTTTCACCCACCAGAGCAGCTCCCATCGTTGCTTTATCCTAGATTTCCTAAGTAAGCCATTCGAAACCATTTTCCAGGAATAGGCCTTAATGACTGCCACTCATCAAACAGTTATGGGATAACCATTTTGTATCAGAATCTTGGTAATAGTTGCAGGAAAAAAAAAAAAAGAGGAAAAAGACACCTGGCACAAAAGGTGAGTACCTTAAGTCTAACAGGATAGAAGACAATCCCACAGTTATTGTGTACAAATGGAATTGTGCATGGAAGAGGCACGGGAGAAACTGTTCCTAGAACTAAGTTCCACGAGAAAGAGGACATACAGCTATAGGAATCTGTAGTAAGGATAAATTAGTATCAGCTGGGGAAATACAGGAAGCCTTCACAGGAATGTCTGGAATTTGAGAGAAGCCAAGGTCAGGCAGTGGGCAAGTCAAGATGGGAGGAAGAGCATTTCAAGGAGAGGAGGGAAAGTATGAAAGCCAAGTGTGTGACATGTGGGGGAGGGAAAAAGCTCTAATGTGAGACTGTGGGTGAGATGGTGGAGAGTCTGAACACCAACTGGAGGGTCACTATGATGGAAAAAGACTTACTTGCAAATAATACTTCCCCGAGATTTACTATGACAAGGTTTAATCTGTAATGAACAAGCTATTGCTTTCCACATTTCTGGCTGGCATTTTTTAATATCAAGAACAGGTATGCTGATAAATGGCATCTTTATACTTCCTTTCTCCCACAGCTTCATGTCATTCATGGCTCCTTGATCTGACTGAGCATTACAACTCCTGAAAAGTTCTGTTGGCCTGAAAAAACAAAACCCAGAAGCAATCAAGTCACTATTGTTTTCTGGAGAATCAGGAAAATCTTTCATTAAAAAAAAATATTTTAAACCAGGCGTGGTGGTGCACACCTTTAATCCCAGCACTTGGGAGGCAGAGGTAGGAGGATCATCGTGAGTTCAAGGCCAGTCTGAGACTACATAGTGAATTCCAGGTCAGCCTGAGCTAGAGTGACACCCTACCTTGAAAAACAAAAAAACAAAAAAAAAAATATTTATTTGAAAGAGAGAGAGAGGCAGACAGAGAAAGAATGGGCGTGCCAGGGCCTCCAGCCACAGCAAACAAATTCCAGACACAACTGCCACCTTGTGCATCTGGCTATACGTGGGTACTGGGGAACTGAACTCCAGTACTTTTGATTTGCAGCCAAGGGCCTTAACCGCTAAGCCATCTCTCCAGCCCAAACCTGACTTTCTTAAAGAAGATAGTGTCCAGGATGCACCATAGGAATCAGCTTCCAGTGTTTAAAGAGTCCATGCCAACACTCTAAATTCACGTTGAAAAAAATTTTTTTGAGGTAGGGTCTCACTCCAGCCCAGGTGGACCTGGAATTCACTATGTAGTCTCAGGGTGGCCTTAAACTCATGGTGATCCTCCTACTTCTGCCTCTTTTTTTTTTTTTTAATATTTTATTTATTCATTTTCAAGCAGAGAGATACAGAGAGAGAGAGAGAGAGAGAGAGAGAGAGAGAGAGAGAGAGAGAGAGAGAGAGAGAATACCAGGGCCACCACCTTGTGGATCTGGCTTATGTGGGTCCTGGGAAATTGAACCTGGGGCCTTAGACACTGGAGGCAAGTGCCTTAACCGCTGAGCTATCTCTCCAGCCCTACTTCTGCCTCTTGAGTGCTGGGATTAAAGGCATGCGCCACCACGCCTGGCTTGATTTTTATTCTTATTTGTCTAGTTTTAGCTTTAAGTTTACCTTTTTTCCTAGATACATAATAAGTAGATGCTTATTAATAATGTAAAAACTTCTTTAGCTGGGCATGGTGGCACATACCTTTAATCCCAGCACTCGGGAGGAAGAGGTAGGAGGATTGCCGTGAGTTTGAGGCCAGCCTGAGATCACACAGTGAATTTCAGGTCAGCCTGGGCTAGAGGGAGACCCTACCTTGAAAAACAAACAAAACATAGTGGAAATTCCCTCCTGGTCTTTCTGATGTGGAGTTCAATGGATGTCCTGGTTCTGTTTTCTTTGGCTATTAACTATGGATATGCTCCGAGCCTCAGATCGTGACCCCTCACTTTTCTTACTACACTTGATATCTCAGGGAAACTCCCATTTAAGCTGTTTCTATACAAAAGTCTTCAAATTATAAACTGAGCATGGTGACTCATGCTTGCAATCCCAGCACTTGAGAGGTAGAGGCAGTAGGAATTCAAGGCCAGCCTGGGCTACAGGCGACTCTGTCACAAACAAAACAAACAACAAAAAAGAAACATCTTTGAATTAAACTGGGGACTCACTGAGCAGGAACCTCAGCCAGTGTGCAGGTCCTTTAATTTAGCCAGTCCATAGGTAGAAATCTGCATACCACACAGTTCAGACTTGTTTTGCTCTACTGCCTCCAGCAGCAGAGCAGGAGGAGGTGGAGAGAGGCCATCCAGAAGTTTGAGGCCTCCCTAGACTACAAGGACTTTGCAACATGCTTCTTTTTCTGGGGTCACTTTTAGAAAGGCGGTAGCACTTAAAGATGAAATCATAAAGTAATATAGCTTTCTTTGAACCCAGAAGGCACAGCACATCAGAGTAAAGTGGTTTTTTACTTACTTAGAAACAAGCTAATGAGTGATAAAAATATTTCCACCTCAGGTATAATAATTTTTCCTACCTGTTGTTAAAATTAGTACAATAAGTAAGGTTTCTGCAGCCCAACTGGCAAGGTTCCCGGACATCTGCCAGACAGGTCAACATGGACACTTCCACAGGATTATATTCACAAAAGCGGTCAAACTCTTGCCAACTCTGTGTGTTGCCCCAGCTCATGCTGTAAAGTTTTGTGCATAGTTCCCTGAAACAAAATCATAAATGCAAACACATAGTGAAAAGCCCAATGAATAAATATTTGATTTACATAAAATTGTAAGTCTGTGAACCTTTGGAACATAAACAAGAAATAAATTAAAAAATCAAACAACCCAATCAAAAATAGGCTATGACGCTGAGTAGAGTTCTCAAAAGAAGAAATACAGATGGTCTCTAAACATCTAAAATCATGTTCTACATCCTTAGCCATCAGGGAAATGCAAATTAAAGCTACTCTGAGATATCATCTCACTCCATCAAGAAAACAAATGACAATAAATGCTGGCGAGGATGTAGAAAAATAGGAACCCTTCTACACTGTTGGTGGGAATGCACAGCCATTGTGGAAGGCAATGCAGAGGGTCCTGAGACAGCTGAAAATAGATTTACCATATGACCCAGCTATACCACTCCTTGGCATATATCCTAAGGACTCTAGTTACTACCTTAGAGATATCTGTGTATCCATGTTTATTGCAGCTCTATTTATAATAGCTAAGAAATGGAACCAGTCTAGATGTCTCTCAACTGATGGATACTGAAGATGTGGTACATTTACACAATGAAGTTTTATTTAGCAGTCCAGAAAAATTCAATTATGAAATTTGCAGGGAGATGGATGGATCTGGAAAGGCTAATTTTAAGTGAGGTAACTCAGGCCTTCTCTCTCATATGTGGATCCTAGCTACAGATATTTGGATTTGTATGTGAGTTGGAGTAAAAGTCAATAGTCGAGGCCAGTAAGCTAGACAGGGGCTGAAGGGAGGGAGAAGAGGGGAGATTAAAGGGGAGGGTATTATAATATGTAAGTAAATAAACAGATTACTGGGGGTGCAATGGCCTAAGGGGGTCAGGGGAAGGGATTGAGTAAAGGAAGGGTGGGAGGAGGGTTAATAAAAATTTAAGAGGTTAAGAATAAATTATATGGAGCCAGGCGTGGTGGCGCATGCCTTTAATCCCAGCACTCGGGAGGCAGAGAGGTAGGAGGATTGCCGTGAGTTCAAGGCCATCCTGAGACTACATAGTGAATTCCAGGTCAGCCTGGGCTAGCGTGAGACCCTACCTCGAAAAACCAAAAAAAAAAAAAAAAAAAAAAAAAAAAAAAAAAAAAAAAAAAAAAGAATAAATTATATAGAAACCTACTTCTTTGGATAATGACACACCCAGAAACAACTGACTGTTACTAGAAAGATTTCAGTGCCAGGGATTGGATACTTTCAGATAAATTGTTGGCCAGGGCCAGACGTGGTGGCACCTGCTTTAATCCCAGGATTAAACCCGGGATGCAGAGGTAGGAAGATCGCTCTAAGTTCAAGGCCAGCCTGAGACTGCATAGTGAATTCCAGGTCAGCCTGGGTTAGAGTGAGACCCTACCTGGAAAACACTAAAACAAACAAACAAATTGTTGGCCAGGGAGGTTTCTGAGGCCCCCAAAACATTACAGGCATTGCTAAGGCTCTTGGTTGACCACCAGAACAAGATGATAAGACCCTATTGCTGAAGACTCCACATGCTTGGGCTGCAGGTCACTGAGAAATCAAGCTGGAGCTGAGCTGGAAGCCTCCTCCCTGTTAATCAGCTGACAGCTGGAAAAAGCAATGGCTGCATGTGGCCCTATGGAAGAGAAAAGTCACCAATGGTGGTAAACAGCAGTGGACCTTGCAAGCCTTAAGATTGGCCAGCCAGGCCAAATGTGCCAACTGGGGCAATAGTGGCATGTCTGTTATAGGGGAAACCAACTGCTCTCTAACTGCACTGTAGGCCCACTCGATGGGAGGCAATACAAGTCTGGTACTGAAGACCTAGTCCAAAGCCTATGGCAGGGGAGGTCACGAACCTTAGGTGAGTAATGTCTGCTGTCGTCTGGCTAAATACATATATTGTGCCCACCAAACTGTCTTATAAGCACTTTTTAAAATGTGTATGTTGACATATTAAGGCTACTCTCGGGCTGGAGAGATGGCTCAGCGGTTAAGGCACTTGCCTCCAGTGCCTAAGGCCCTGGGTTCAATTCCCCAGTACCCACATAAACCAGACCCTCTCTCCCTCTCTCTCTCTCTCTCTGCTTGAAAATGAATAAATAAAATATTTTAAAAAAGGCTACTTTCACCTTTGGTTAGTGTGATGGTAGGTTTTGTTGTCAACTTGACCTTTTAAGTCATCATCTTGGATGTTTACAGCCTCTCAGTGGGGGGCAGAATACAAGGAAGTCAGAAGAGCTAGAAGTTAACATCCTTTCCTGTGTGGGCAGTGCTGGAAGGAAATTCCAGAGACTCACAAAGCCATTAAATCTGGGATAGGGTTGCAAAACCTTACCCTAAGGCTATATAAGGGGGAAGGAGATTTCTCTCCCTGAGTCCCTCTTGCCTGTTTGCTATTGTGTGTGTGTGTGGTGTTGGTGATGGGTTTTTCTCTCTGCTTGGACCTGTGAAAGAGGGCCAGCCTCTTTTGCTATTAGGGAACTTCCCCTGGATGTGTAGTTTCAATAAATCATTTCCCATAAACTGTGCCTGGTTTGGAGATTCATCCCAGTGGTGTGTGACTGACTACGACAGTTAGAGAAGCTTCTCTTTCCAGCTGGCAGTGACCACCAGGATGACTCAAAAGACACCATAGTGCTGAGAAGTGACAGTGGAGTGCTCAGTACTGGGACATCTCTATCACACCTCCAGAGGCTCAGGGTCTTGTGGAAAAGGTGCTGGAAAGACTGTAGGAGCCAAAGGAAGGGGAGGACTGCTTACAATGCAAACTTCCAGACACAAAGTGGCCTTGATATTTATGACTTCACAGTGCCTGACACTACCTACAGAAGACCTTCATAGTTGGAGAAAAGATGATGATATCAAAACAAAATAGAGACTAACTGAGAGGAAGGGTTATAATGAAGAGTGGATTTGAGAGGAGGAATGTGGGAGTAGGGAGGGAATTATGGTTTACTATCTATAATTATGGAAGCTGTCAATAAAAAGTTGAAAAAAATGAGTGAATATCTTCTAGATTTAAAGTCAGGAAAAATGATCTCCATGAAAAATGGTCTTTTAAAAATCCATCCATCTTTTCTTTTTGCAATGGATGCTAGAAAACTCAGTGCTAAACTTGTTTGATTTTAGTGTTTTGTACATCAGTTATTGAAACAATTATTTTCTCTTTTATCTTTCCTCTTTTTAAAATCGTTACCTAAAGGAAAGCACATAGTTTTGCCTCTACAATGGTATAATCCCCAATAGGAGACAAAACTGACACAATTCTCAGATTTAAGCATTATAAGGCCTGGGGGGGGGGTGTGAAGCTATGTTAGATTATGTGCCTAGAATGTGTGAGGTCCTGGGTTCAATCCCCAGCACCAAGGAAAAAAAAAGGAGGAAGAGAAGAAGAGGAGGAAGAGACAAGAGAAGGGAAGAGAAGCCACTGGGAAGATACTCGAAGTGAAGACAACGGAATAGAAGACAACAGAAGATTAATAGGTGCCGGGTGTGGTGGCGCATGCCTTTAATCCCAGCACTCGGGAGGCAGAGGTAGGAGGATTGCCGTGAGTTCAAGGCCACCCTGAGACTACAGAGTGAATTCCAGGTCAGCCTGGGCTAGAGCAAGACCCTACCTCGAAAAACCAAAAAAAAAAAAAAAGAAAAAAAAGAAGATTAATAGGTAATTTCCAAAATGCTTTCACATATTATTTTAATTTAAAAGTAATACATGCTCAATTTACAAAAATTTACTGTTACTGAAATATATAGTCACAAGTAAAAATTTTCCACTCACTTAAAAATTATTTATTATTTATTTGCAAGCAGAGAGAGATAGAGGAGAGACAGACAGAGAATGGTTGTACTAGGGCCTCAAGCAACTGCAAACGGACTCCAGATTCATGGCTTTATGAAGATGCTGGGGACTCAAACTTGGGTTGTTAGACCTTGCAGGCAAGTGCCTTAACTTCTATCCCATCTTTCCAGCCCTATCACATTTTTTTTTTTTTCGAGGTAGGGTCTTGCTCTAGCCCAGGCTAACCTGGAATTCACTATGTAGTCTCAGGGTGGCCTTGAACTCATGGTGATCCTCCTACCTCTGCATCCCGAATGCTGGGATTAAAGGTGTACGCCACCACGCTGGGCTACAATTTTTTTAAAACATTTATTTATTTGAGAGAGAAAGTCAAGCAAAAAAAGAGACAGACAGAGAGAGTATGAGCACACCAAGGCCTCCTGCCACTGAATATGAAATGCAGATGCTTTGCATTGGTACTGGGGAATTAAACCCAGTCCATCAGGCTTTATAAGCAAGTGCCTTTGACTGCTGAGTCATAGCCCTCTCCTCACATTTTATTTGAACAATTGCTCCTATGAAGCAGGTATCTTTACTTTTAACTTTGCTGACTTACTCTACCAGTGTTTGTGAGTGATAGCTCAAGGCACTGGAAATGCAGTGGTAATTAAAACAGATAGGACCCCTGCTCTCAAGGGAGCTTATACATTCCGAGGAGGACAAAGCCAGTGCTTCTCTAGCTCTTAACATCCCTGAGTTAGTTTCTAATATCTAAAACAAAAATTATACTAATCTCCCCAATTATCTCATAAGGTTTTATAAAGATCAAGTCTGATGGAAGTGAAGGCATCCAGTAAACTATAAAATCCTATTACAAGGAGAGAGAGAGAGAGAGAGAGAGAGAGAGAGAGAGAGAGAGAGAGAGAGAGAGAGAGAGAAGAGAGGAGAGAGGAGAGAGGAGAGAGGAGAGAGGAGAGAGAGAGAGAGAGAGAGAGAGAGAGAACACACTAACAAACTGTTCTTATTGAAGCTCCTCTGGGACAATGCAGCCATTTCAAGCTCCAGCAACTCAATGTAGGCATAAACGTTTTTTTGTGTGTGAGCATTCAAAGAACTACTCACTATCCCTCTCATCAACATATTTCATTAACTTCTATAAGCAACTCTTAATTACAGGGCCATGTTAATTACCACTAAGCCTTTCTTAACTAATTTTCTTTTGATATTTTCATCTTTGATAAAATCTGATAAGACTATCCTAGGTATAATTTTTTTCTTTTCTTTCTTTTTTTTCCCCCCTGAGGTAGGGTCTCAGTCTAGCCCAGGCTGACCTGGATCTCATTCTGTAGTCCTAGGCTGGCCTTGAACTCACATCAATCCTCTTACCACTGCCTTCTGAGTGCTAGGATTAAAAGCAGATGCCACCACACCAAGCAAGGCTCAATTTTTTTTTCAATTTTTTTTTTAAAGATTCATTCAAACCAAAGGAAAACTTTCATTCCTGGCATCTCATTTTCATTTCAGGATACTCTAGTAATATTTGGGTTCTTTTCACCCAATACACTTCTAATAAGGCAAACTTCTATTAGATACACCCATATTAGATCGTGATCTTAGTTATCTCCAATCATTCTTGTCTTTAGGTTGTGTTTCCTTTGTCCTATGTTTGTACTGTTAATCTTTTATCCCTAAATGTAACGCTCAGATGAAAGCTATTATGGCTTGTTCCCCAGCACTGGCAATATTGTGAGAGGTAGTGGGAACTTTGGGATCTAGCTGGGGGAAGTAGGTCACTGGTAGGTACCTTGGAAGGTTCTTTAGTCCACCACATCCTCTCTGCTTCTGCTTCTCCTCAGAACAAAACCAATGGAGCCAGGAAACCATGAACTGAACCTCTAAAACCATGAACCAAAAGAAATCTTTCCTCATTTGTTTATGGCAGGCTTTTTTTTTTTTTTCGAGGTAGGGTCTCACTCTAATCTAGGCTGACCTAGAACTCACTCTGTAGTTCCAGGCTGGCCTTGAACTCAAAGCAATCCTCCTACTTCTGCCTCCAGAATGCTGGGATTAAAGGCGAGAGCCACCAAACCTGGTTTATGGCAGGCATGTTGTCACAGGAAAAAAAATCCTTCTAATTAACACATATGCCTATACAATACTTTGGATTTAAGTACTAAGGTTGTTCACTAAAATAGCACAAGGTTGGTTAAATTCAGTTTCTCTCTCTCTACTTTAAAAAATATTTTATTTATTTGCAAGCAGAGAGACATAGAGAGAAGACAGACAGAGAGAATGGGTGTGCCAGGGCCTCCAGCCATTGTAAAGGAACTCCAGATGCATGTGCCACTTTGTGCATCTGGCTTTACGTGGATACTGGGGAATCAAAACTGGTCATTAGGCTTTGCAGGCAAGCACCTTAACCACTGAGCAACCTCTCCAGCCCCAAGGATGATTTTTTTTATCTTCTATTTCCCTTTTAGTTCTAGAAATTGAAGCTAGGGTCTTGTATGAGCTAGGCAGCATTCTACTATTGAGCTATATCTCCAGGCCAAATCTGTATTGTCCAAATGCTAAGCCTGGACAATGCAAAAATATGATACACATTTTCTAGGCTTAAAAACCACCAACTAAAATCTCATTTTCTATTGATTTAAATAAAGGAAAATGAGATACTAACCTACATGTTGAGGTGTTCGCTTTAGAACAACAATGCAGTTTAGCTCCATCAAGGCCAGTTGAGGGAGGAGGGTGTACAGTGACTCCAGGGTGAACAGACTGTGAGCTTTCAAGGAAACACTGCCAGAGAGGATCTTGAGGCAAGGGCTGGGTCTTACAGCCCTCGATGAGACCATCGACAATCTCCATTTCTGTTTTCTTGGACATCAGAATTCTCTTGCAGGCATTTTGGCAAGCATGGGTTTCGGCTCTGTCACAGCAATATAAACCTACATTTTCAGAATATAAGTCCTTTATTAACTGTTTTTATAATGTATCTTGCTCAGAAGAGAACATGTCAGTATAGTGAAAAACAATAATACCCTATGCCCATCTCTGCAGTATAAAGGACCCACTAAATTCTCTCTCCATTACTTTGCAGTGTAACCTTAACAAATTTTATGTTACCAGACATGAGACAGATGGCTAATTTTTTATAGCAACAAAACACTGTATTTCATTACAACACAAAACTTTTATAAGTCTGTATAGGTCAATTACTCTAAATTGCAATTTAAAGAATACAATAGCAAACTCCAACAGTATTATCAGTTTGTCTTTGCCTTTAATTTTCTTTTCTTTTGATGCTAGGGATTGAACTCAGGACCTCATACATGCTAATAAGCCCATGCTTTGCCACTGAGCAATGCCCCCACTTCCCTAGCCTTTAATTTTCTACAAAGAATCAGAAAATGAAAGAATACTTTAAACCAAACTATAGGTTTCAGAAGGGCTTCTTTCAAGTGTCTGTTAATTTTGAAGAAGTCTAGTTTGTAGACTTCTTTTCCAGATTCCTCTGTATTAGGACAGACATTAGAGATGGTGGTTCTATCCTCAGAGCCTCTTTCTGCTTTTGTTTTCTGTTACTGTTTCTATGACCTTTCCTCCAGCATCATCTCTCTGTAATCTAAATGTTAGAAAACACAGATCTGGGGCTGGAGAGATGGCTCAGCGGTTAAGGCCCTTGCCTCCAGTGCCTAAGGCCCTGGGTTCAATTCCCCAGTACCCACATATGCCAGACCCACAAGGTGGTGGCCCTGTTGTTCTCTCTCTCTCTCTCTCTCTCTCTCTCTCTCTCTCTGCATCTCTCTGCTTGAAAATGAATAAATAAAATATTAAAAAAAAGAAAACACAGATCTGCCTCTAAAATAAATGAGGGTTACTCATGGCAAATACTTCACCCTGATTTTCTCCACACAGCCACATCACAAAATGTCAAAAGCCTTCTAATTTCAATTACGGCCAAACAAGGCACACAGTGCTTTGAGATTACAAGAAACAGGTCTTTCAGGATTCCAATAAATCAAAGCATTGGCATCTGGCTTACAAATCAGTTTTTTTTTGTCAGTCTGGTTTTTCAGTTCTTTAATCTGATACCTCTAGATGTACAAAATGGATTCTAGCATGTAAAAAACATTACTGAAGACCCATAAGGTGCAGGTTCGTTGGAAGGCTCTGAATTTTTTCTTTTCTCATTTTAGGATTATTATGAAAGCAGTAAATGGTCACTGATAAAAATTCAAGCAATATGGAAATATATAATATGGGATAATATGTATATAACTAAAAATCTACTAATGTACCTACCTTCAGTTCTGTAACTTTTTTTTCTTAATGTCTTGGATGTCTTTCTAGATAAGTGTATTATTTTCTTTTTGTAGGTTGTAAAGTATTGTAACTATATAGATCTGTTATTATTTATTTAATCAATTTTAATCAATATCCTACTGATGCACATTTGGGTCATTTCTAATTTTTATTTTATACTACTATGCATATACACAACATTTTTGTAAATCTGTAAGTTTTCTTGTTGGAATATGAGAAATGGACTTACTAAATCAAAAGATGTAATCTGATACTCTTTTTATTTTTTATATCTGTGCATAGAGACGTTCACAGAGGTGTGTGTGTGTGTGTGCATGTGGTGTGTGGAGGCGAGTGGACCACTTTGGGTGTTATCCTCTAGAGCACCATCCACCTTGTTTTCAGCCAGGGTCTCTCACTGGCTAGACTGGCTAGCCCATGGATCTCTTAGGGATCCTCCTGTCTGTCTCCTTGACACTGGAATTACAGATGTGCACCAGCATGCCCAGAATTTTATGTGGTACTAGGATTGAACTCAGGGCCTCAAGCTCGAAAGACAGGCACCTTACCAACTGAGCTAGCTCTCCAGGCCCCTAAATCTATAATTTGATATTCTAACTTCCCGTCACAGTATACATACCAAAGACCTCTCCCACCTTCAAACTTGAAAATTCCCATTCTCTCAGTCTCCATTCTCCTCTTTCTTGGCACCTTGGGTAGGTGCAAAACTTATGTCTAATCTGTCAAATCTAAACACCAAAGGATGGTGAGCATTTCCTAAGTGACCCAGATAGCTTTAAGCATGTATCACTTCCTTGTTATAAACACTTTTACCAAAGACTGAGATAGGAAAGTATCCTTTTTACTTACTGTCTGTCGGGTTTCTCATTGGATAAGACTGGGTGTAATTGTTCACACAGTGTATTAATTGTGGACTAACAGAGGCACAATAATTTTCCACTGCTTTGATCTGAGATGGACCAGGAGAAGAGTCTGTTCGAAAAATGGCTTGACAGAACTCTCGGCAGTTTGTGTGATGACCTGCATAGCTGCAACACACCGAACCCACTAAGGGGAAAAAAAGAAAAGACACTGAAATAGAGACAGTGTTTGTTCACATTACCTCACTGCCATAATGATGATGCAGTATATCTTTCTGAATTTGAAAAGTAAAATTATGCCAAAAAGGACAAACCTTCAAAACCAACGCTACTGTGGGCACAGTCATGGGGACATTCAAGTGCTTAAGATAGTCTTTTAAAAATTAATTAAGTACTTTGTAAGGGGAAAGAGAGAGAGAGAGAGAGAAAGAGAGAAAGAGAGAGAAAGAAAATGGGTCCATCAACTCCTGCCACTGCAAACAAAGTCCAGATGCAATGTACCACTGGCATTACATGGGAATTGAACTGGGCACACGGCCTTTGCAAGCAGCATCTTTAACCACTGCGCCATCTCCCCAGCCCATCAAGATTGTCTTTATTCATCATCTTACAGTCTATAGTTAACTGAAGGACTGGTAACCCCCACTCCCAGAAGAGCATGGAAGCACATGTATTTTTGGTTGTTTTGACACTTTGGGAACATCTACTGACATTTAATACATGGAGGCAGAGCTGCAATGCACAGGAATGCCTCAATAACCACAAATGTCTCCACAAATGCCAAGTGTGCCTATGTTGAGAACCCGTGAAACAGCCTCTTTCTACAATGTATTTGTGATTTATAAAGAAAGCATAGCTAAACAAAATGCAAATATCCTCACATAACATAGTACCAGTAAAAACTAAGAGACACATCAGGATCATTTAATATATTACGTAGGGCTGGAGAGATGGCTCAGTGGTAAAAGATACTTGCTTGCAAAGCCTAATAATAGCCCGTGTTCAAATCCCCACTACCCACATAAGCCAGATGCAGAAAGTGGGACAAGCATCTGGAGTTTGCAGTGGCAGGAGGCCCTGGTGCACTCATTCTCTTTTTCTCTGTAAATAAATAATAAAATATTTCATAAAAATTAAATAATTTAATAATTATACAACTGTGGCCTTTGAAATAAAAATGCCAAAATTTCTACAGTTTAAATATTCCTAAATTGTGATAGTCTTCACACCTCAATTACATGATTTGCCTCTAGATTTTTGTTTGTTTGCTTGTTTGTTTGAGGTAGGGTCGAACTCTAGCCCAGGCTGGCCTTGAACTCACAGCAATTCTCCTACCTTTGCCTCCTGAGTGCTGGGATTAAAGGCCGGTGCCACCATGCTCACCTTGGTTCTAAATTTATATATTTGAAAAAGCTGGGCACTGTGGCACACGCCTTTAATCCCAGCACTCAGGAGGCAGAGGTAGAGGATTGCCATGAGTTTGAGGCCACCCTGAGACTACATAGTGAATTCCAGGTCAGCCTGGGCTAGAGTGAGACCCTACCTCGAAAAACCAAAATAAATAAATAAAAATCAGCAGCCAGACATGATGGATCATGCCTGTAATCCCAACACTTAAGAGGGTGAGGCAGGATGACTGCCCTGAGTTCAAGGCAAGTCTGGTCTGCCTACATAGTGAGTTCAGGATAGCTTGGGCTACAGAGTCACACCCCATATCAAAAAACAAAACAAAGTCAGAGCCAAGTATGGTGGGACATACCTATAATCCCAGCATTTAGGAGGTTGAGTCAGAACAATTGAAAGTTCAAGGCCAGCCTTAGCTACATAGTGAGTTCCAGGACAGCGCCCGGTCAAAAAAGACAGCTTGGTCCAACCCCCCCACCCCCCCAAGACACCCCAAAACCAAACCAACCCTAAACAACAAGTCAATGGGGCCAGGTGTGTTGGTATACACCTATAATTCTAGCACACAGGAGGCTGAGGCAAGAGAATTTAGAGTTCAAAGCCAACCTGAGCTACCAAATCCCAAGGTTGGGGGAGATCAACCCGTGTCTGAGAAAATGAAGATGACCAGCTGGAAGCAGAGATGAGAAGTTATAATGGAAAAGGCAAGAGATCCTCACAGGAGTCTAAGTGGTATGGGAAGCTGAGGGGAACTAGTGTAGGTGTGTGGCAGGAAGAGGTTTGCAGAGAGGCAGGTAGGAAGTCCTGCATGGTTTATTAGACATGGCTATAGAGGAACCAGAATCTGGGTTTCACAGACCAATGAAAAGGGAATCAGGTGACTTTGAGAGATAATGATACTTGTAAATCATATGCAAATTAACAAAACTGGCACTGGATTAACTGATCGAGGACAAGCCTCCCAGGGAAATATTCCATACCTATTTGTCACTTGTTTTTGCCTGTAACTGCTACTGAATTTACTGTGCCCACATTATTTTTCACTATTTTTGGTATGTGTATGTTACTGGGAATCATGCCAAGGACCTTGGCTATATGAAGCACATACTGAACCACTGAGCTATTTCTCCAGCTGCACAAAGAACACTGTAGTTGTATTTATCAATGTAAACCTTAATGGAGATAAACTGGGAATGGGAGGGGGCGTGGTAAGAGAAAAAACAAGTAAAATAGGACCAAATGCCTATCTTCTATTTCCACATTAGGGTTGTGTCATGGTTTGATCCAGGTGTACCCCACAAACAAATGAATGTGTTCTAGGTAATTGATCCTCAGCTGATGGCGATTTGGATTTTACGATCTTGATGGAGCTGTGTTGTGGGGGGGGAGGCGGGCTTATGGGGTTATAAGCCAGCTTCCCCTTGCCAGAGTTTGGCACACCTTCCTGCTGCTATTTCCAGTGCTGTGACAGAGGTGATGTTCACCCCTCTGCTCATGCCATCGTTTTCCCTGCCAGGATGGAGTCTCTCCTAGAGTCTGTAAGCCAAATAAACCCATTCCTACACAAGCCGCTTTTGTTTGGGTTCTTTCTGCATAGCAACTAGAAAGCTGACCACAACAGGTTACTCTCATCAGTATGGGAGGACCTCAGATTACCTGCCAGAGACTCCTAGAAATCCTGGTGTAAAGCTAATGTTTGTAACCCTTCTATAGAAAGCCAGCCAAGCTAATATGAACAACTGCTTATTTCTTGGGTAGCTTTTCCCATGTCTAACTGCTGCTCTCACTATTCCCTTCACTCAGAAGGCCCTTTCTCAATTTTTCAAAAATATTTTATTATTTATTTGCAAGGAGAGAGAAAGACATACACATACACACACACACACACACAGAGAGAGAGAGAGAGAGAGAGAGAGAGAGAGAGGGCACACTAGGTTCTCTGCAGCTGCAAATGAACTCCAGACACATGCACTACTTTGTGCATCTGGCTTTATGTGGGTTCTAGGGAATCGAACCTGGACAGTCAGGCTTTGCAAGCAAACCTCTTTAACCACCAAGCTCTCTCTCCCACCCCTTGTCTACTGTGCACATCTTTTTCCCCCCACTGTGCAACTTGTCTCCTCTTCAAGGCCCAGGTCAACTGCTAACTTTGTGAGGTCACCTCTAAGCACCCTTCCAGGATGATCCTGCTCCTGCTGAACTGTAGCACTTTGTCACTGCACTGTCTCATATTTCACCACGTGTTTCTTAGAGTTCTGTGTATACAGGTCATGTCCCCATTGATGTGTGTCTGCCTTTCACCAAGCAAGCACTCAATACATGTCTGTGAATGAACTGAGGGGAAGTCATTGGTAGGGGCTTTACCGTATCACGCCCTCTGAGAGTAGCCCTACCACTAGGCTATCTTCTAGCATCTAGTGCTAGTGCTAGTATCTACTGTACATCTGCAATGAGATACAGGGATTGTTATGATGCACGACCACTTGACCACCCCAGAGATAACTGCCTAGAAGAATCCTGTGTGCACACTCCTTCCGAACGGCATACATTAATGACAATGAGCAATTCTCACTGCTACTCTTTTTCTGTAAATTCTACCAAACTTTGGATTGCTTGTACAACTACTGACAATATACTTACTTTCATTTCTGCTAATGCAACTGAAAAGAGCATTCTGTAAATTAAAGAAAAACAAACAAATTAGCAACCAGACAGAATTTCCAATTTTATTCCATTATAGGGTTATATGGATATTAGGATAAGATTAAAGTATTTAATTATTCTGTAAGTCCAAGGCTGAAAACATAGAAGCTATGAAATGACTTCCTGTTTTTTTTTAAAAAAAGGAAACCATCCTCTATCACATATTGGGGATCACCCTGAGTATAAACTGAAATGTTATAGCAAATCAAGTTCATGTAAGCTGTATTACCGCGTGTGTGAACTATAATGTATTAATCTCAATTATTTCTTATAGGATATGAAACAGTTTCCAGAAAACAGTCTAATAAAGTCTACTTAGGGAAATATTTATTTTATATGATCACTGCATTTTAGAGTCGAAATGTCCTTACAGCTGATCATTAATCATTCTCAAACATGAAGTGGAATCCCATGAACTTCCTAGGCCTTTCACTAGCCTACAGAAATCTAAATTTTATACAAACTTCAAAGATGGTTCCTATGTGACCAGAATTTGAGAATCTCCTTACCATTTCATAGATGAGGCAACCATTTCCTCAGCAAAGCAAGGAGACCTCAGCCTCCTGAGTGCTGGGATCAAAGGCATGCACCAACACACCGGCTTTAGTGTTCTTTAACAGTCACACAAGATCTCTTTTGCTAGTTTGACGTTTCAGTTACACAGATAGCCCCCCCCCCCACACACTAGGGCTTACCAGCCTCAGGAAAGCATACAATCATTTAAATCAATATTAAAAAGTAGTCTGCTACCAACTCTCTAATCCTTTTTGACTCAATATATGCAATTTTAAAAACATATTTATTGTTAATAATTAGATACATTATATGAGCAAGTCTTGTGACAGTACCCCCCATTTTCTTCCTCACTGTCTCCAATCCTCCTCATTGGGCTTGCTGAACCAGACCAATACATGCAATTTTAATCATCCTTCTCTTTCTACTCAGCTGATAACTGCTTTTGGTCCTGACTTCTTTTACACCTGAAGAAACTTGGTTGTTATCTAGTTGGCTATCCTGGGATGCATGGATGGAGTTGAGTCCCTTAGTTTCATCTAAGGGACTCTTGAGACAAGATCTCTCCTGATGCAGCTCTGGCTGTCCTAGAACTTGCTATGTAGACCAGGCTGGCTTTGACCTTGTATCAGTCTTCCTGTTTCTGCCTCGGTAGTACTGTGATGGCATTCAGTGCCACACCGAGCAGATGGTCATTCTTAGTGTCCAGAGCAGTAGTTCTCACTAGAGGTGATCTGCCTCCTAAGGGACGCTTGGGAATGCCTAAGGTCACTTTTTATTAATGCACTTGGGGAGGGGTGATTAGCATCTGGTGGGTAGAGGCCAGAGATGTTGCAAAGCATCCTATAATGCACAAGCCAGATACCCCAAGACCCTTAAAGTACTACTATGTAGACAACAGTATCAATAGCACAAGACTGAGGAACTGTGCCCTGACATTTATAAATTTGTTCAAGATGATTTTTAAATATGACCTTACAAATACAAGAAATGTCACTTTTGATTCAGTCTGCTGGGCCACCAGGCTTAAGAGAGAGAGAGAGAGAGAGGTACTAAGGGAAACAAAACCTGAGAAATGTCAGAGATCATGGAACTCGACCTTCTTATTTGACAGAAGTCAGAGGTGGAGGCCTAGAAAGCTGCACTATTTATGCACCCTAGTTATCACCACCAACAAAGGATGGCACACAAACCAAACCTTGCATACCACTTGTTTTTGTACATAAAACTTTACTGAAGCACAATCACACCCATTTGCTTACATATTTTATATAAGTACTGCATGCTATAAAGCTATGAAGACAGAGTTTAAGACAGAGTTGAATAGATGGAGATCACACGGTCTGTAAACCTAAAAGGATTTGCTATCTGGCCTGTTGCAGAAAGTCTGCTGGCCACTGAAGAAAGAGGAAAGGGCATACTTATTAAACTTGATGTCACATGCAGAACTCAGAGACGTTCCCCAGGTACAACTTGTATTTTTCTTAATGTATACTTATAGACCTTCACATACAGGTTTACCTGAATTTGTTGAATGAAAAACTTCTTATACAGCAGTGCTGTTAATGTTAATAATAATGCCACTTTTATATGTTTGCTCTAGAATGTTCTGTCACAAATGATTGATGAGTTCATTAGTCCTCTTACACCCACATGGTTTAACCCATCTTGATTTTACACACAAATCATACCCCACCTGGATGAGACCCCTAAATTTATTATAGGTAACTGTTTTCTTTGACACAGAGTCTTGCTATGTAGCCCAGGCTAGCTTGTTTCTCTTGAGGTGTGTATCACCATAACTGGCAGTCTCTGACTGCTCATGCTACCCTTATTAGTTGATAAGGTGTCAGATATACACATAATGAGTTACAGCATTAACTTATAATTTCTTTTTTCTACTTATTTTTATTAGTATTTTATTTATTCATGAGAGGAGAGAGAGAGAGAGAGAGAGAGAGAGAGAGAGAGAGAGAGAGAGAGAGAGAGAGAGAGAGAATGGGCGTCCCCAGGGCCTCCAGTCACTGCCAATGAACTCCAGACACGTGCTACTTTGTGTATCTGGCTTTACATCGGTACTGGGGAATCAAACTCGGGTCCTTCTGCTTTGCAGGCAAGCACCTTAACCACTAAGCCATCTCTCCAGTCCTATAATTTATTTTTAAAAAGGGGTTTATTGACAATTTTCATACATATGCATGATGTATTTTGATCTCCCATTACTTTCTTTTGACCCTCACATCCCCTTTCCACTGAGCCCCTTCTTTCTACATATATTCGAGAAAGAGAAGCAGAGAGAAAGGCCAGACAGAGTGAGTATGGGAGCACCAGGGCCTCCTGCCACTGCAAATGAACTCTAAACACATGTGCCACTTTTTGATCTGTCTTTACACGGGTACTGGGGAATCAAATTCGGGCTATCAGACTTTGTAAGCCAGCACATTTTTACCACTGAGCCATCTCTCCAGCCCCTCTTTCCACTATTTTGATGCCATTCTTTGGTTTTCCTCCAACATACATGACAACATGTTGATGGGTTCAATATTGTGCAGATCTTTGTTTGGAGTTTTAGATAGTCAATTTGAGTCTTTCAAATGTTCCATCACCACCTGATGACAACCTCAGAAAGTAAACATTTATATTCACTTCTCTGCAGCATCCTTGGATCTGTTTACCAATACCACATCCAAGGTGTCTTCATGTAACTGCTCCCTTCATCTTACTTGAGAAGAGTTAAAACTACCGTGGAACCAAGGTGAAGATCTACCACGACTTCAGAGACCTAAAGGACATGTCAGCATACTAAGGTTGACAAGACGCCACAGAGCTAAATTCCAAAGCCTTCATTATTCCTCTGGAAAGTCAGATGTTTGCAGCAAGCAAAAGGCTGACCCCAGACTGCTCCACCTGCACTCTTCTATGACTCTGTACTGTGAAAATAGTTTATTATTTTTTTTCTTAATGCAGCAATGCAAGGCTGAATTACCTCCACAGAGTAACCATTTTGGGCAGGTTATTTTTGATGCTTTTTGACCAGTCTATATTCCTCCAGGAGCCTATTTAATGTGAACAAACAATCATAATCTTCCCCTTTTCCCTTTGAGACAGTCTCATGTAGCCCAGGCTGGCCTCAAACTCTGTGTTACTGAGGGCTATCCTGAACTCTTGACATTCTTGCCTCCACCTTCCATGAAGTTTGTTAGCTTCAGTTCTTTTTCTTTTTTATGGAGGTGAAATCTTACTATGTTATACTAGGTTGGTCTTGAACCTCAAGGCTTGAAGGATTTTCAGCCTTCTGATGGCTGGGACTATCAGTGTGTACCAGCTTCTAATCCTTTTCTTGAGGTTATTTCCCTTTAAAAACTTTTCTTCGCCAGGTGTGGTAGCACACACCTTTAATCCAGCACTTGGGAGGCAGAGGAAGGAGAGGACTGCTGTGAGTTCGAGACCAGTTTAGAACAACAGAGTGAGTTCCAGGTCAGCCTGGGCTACAGAGAGACTTTATCTTGAAAAATAAAATAAACTTTAAATATTTTTATTTTATTTATTTGTGAGCTGAGAGAGACAGAGACAAGAGAAAATGGGTGCACCAGGAGCTCTTGCTACCACAAACTCCAGATGCATGTGCCACTTTGTGCTGGCTTTATGTGTGCACTGGGGACTTGAACCTAGGCCAGCAGGCTTTGCAAACAAGCACTTTTAGCCACTGGGCAATCTCCCCAGCCCGCTTTTAAAAACTTTTGATCCTAGCCGGGCGTGGTGGCGCATGCCTTTAATCCCAGCACTCGGGAGGCAGAGGTAGGAAGATTGCCGTGAGTTCAAGGCCACCCTGAGACTACAGAGTGAATTCCAGGTCAGCCTGGACTAGAGCGAGACCCTACCTCGAAAAAAAAAAAAAAAAAAAAAAAAAAAAAAAAAAAAAAAAAAAACCAAAAAACAAAAAACAAAAAAAACCCTTTTGATCCTGAAACTGTTCCTCAGGTAGCTGCTTTCAGTAATTGCTTCCTTACCCAACTCCCACAAAGCCTATAAATCACAACCATTTATATAGTTCCCACATATAACTTGAATTAAGTCAGTTGTCCAGTGTAGAAAATAGGGCTAGGGAATTTTCTATCTAAACTAGATTTGGTGGCATATACCTGTAACCTCAGCTACTTGGGAAGTTGAGGCAGGAGGAGCATTTGGGACCACAAGTTCAAGGCCAACCTGGGCAACATGGTGAGATCATCTCAAAAACAAAACAAAACAGAACAAAATTCTATCTATGAAAATACTATCATATCTATTATGGGCAACAGCTTTCTGTTCACTCTTAGTCTTTCCTGCTCTGTAAAGACTTTGCCTTACCCTAGGTATGAGTTTTTCCTCTACATCCCAATGTGTTCTCAAATGAATGAAAGACAAGAAGACAACTGTCTAACTCTGCTCCAGGACCCCAGAGATCAGTAGTAAAAAGAAATATGTAAAAGTTACCCTGTGGAGGGCTGGAGAGATGGCTCAGCGGTTAAGGCACTTGCCTCAGGCCCAGGGTTCAATTCCCCAGGACCCACATATGCCAGACCCACAAGGTTGTGGCCCTGGTGTGCTCTCTCTCTCTCTCTCTCTCTCTCTTTCTCTCTCTCTCTCTCTCTCTCTCTCTCACATCTCTCTGCTTGAAAATGAATAAATAAAATATTTAAAAAAGAGTAAGCAACCTTTTAAAAAAATAAATAAATAAAAGTTACCCTGTGGAATGACAAATGTTTTGACAAAGCATATATAGAGGGTTTAGAAGTAATAATCAGTTTTTTATTTGTACATCGATGTTTACTGCTGCACTATTCATAACGGCTAATTATAAGTTATAAACTGACTTGCAAAATTCTAGATACTTAACCATCAATTCTTCCTAGCTGTTGACCACTAACTCTAGTATACTACTGGATGCAGGTAAATGAGAATGGATTAGGGAGGAAGACATTCCAAGAAGAACAAACAGGTTGTATAAGTACAATAAGCAAATAAAACAACACGGTCAATTTGGGAACTTACAAATAGCATGCTGTTGAAATATAAAAGAGGGGTGCCAGGGGCTAGGTAGAAAGAAGCTTGGTATACCAGGACGAGGAACATCAACTATATCCTATTAGGGAACCACTGGAGTGGAGTAACATGATCAAATCTGTCTGTAAAGAGATCACTGTGGGAGAAGTGGAGATGGCAGATAAAAGGAGACTTTAGACACAGAAAAGCTGGTTTGGCAGCCACTGAAGTCATTCAGTGAAGTGGTATAAAGGCCCAAGCTAGGCAACAACAGGGTCTGGAAAGAACCTGACTTAAGACAGGAGACAAATCTTTATGATCTGGTAGCTAGTAATTCAAAGGAGATGATGAGAAACAGGAAACAGCAGATAATACCTATTAGGCTTTTAATTATGTTTTGAAGAACTGTACCATAAAACTCAGTGAGAAGTCTAGGAAAATGAAAAGTCTCTATTTTGGAGAGAGATTATACAGAGAAGGGGATATAGAGAATACAGGGATCAATAATCAATTTGGTTGACATAAAATCAATTTATTTTGGTTGATTTGGTTGTTGCTTCAAAGGAACATTGAAATAAACTATTTAGTGGTGCTTTCAGGAGCTCAGAAAGAGGTTAGAAGATTCTGGAATTGTCATTATATAAAAAAGGGCAACCAAGCTACAGAAGCTGGACCACAATAGCAAAGCACTTGTCTAGCATTTAGAACCACAAAAATAAGTAACAACAAACCGTGAGAGTAGACATCATGTTTGCCTGCTAGATGGGGAAGACCCTAGCATTCAAGATAGGCCACCTCAGAGACTGTGACTTGATCAACTCCTTTAGGGATGATATCATTCAGGGAGTCTCACAGAAGAATAAACTGGAAAGGAAATAACTAAATGCAGAAACCACCTTCCTCAGCATACAATACAAATACAACAGGACAAAACAACATGCACATGGGACCTAAGCCATACTGCAGGACCTAATAGGTTTCGCTCTTTTTGGAGCTCATCAGCTGCAGGTAATGGCTTAAATCTATTCTGACACCATATACATCTATTACCTCTGTAGCATTTTACAGTTTCTAAAGCCTTCCAATCATAGTTTCCTATTTTATAACCCAACAATTCTTGCAGTTTCCTCAGTAATAACTAAAATGCACTACATACATACATACATAATTCATACATATATATGTATGTATATATAGTATATGTATATATATATGTGTGTGTGTGCACGTGTGTGTATGCATATTTTAAATTTCATTTTCAAGTGTGTGCATTGGGGGGAACTCATCAGGGCCTCTGACACTGAACAAATACCAGATGCTTAAGCCACCTTTTGTGTCCTGCTTATGTGGGTGGCTTGGGACCTGAACCTGGGCCATCAGGCTTTGTGAGCAAGCTCCTTTAACTGATGAGACATTTTCCAGCCCCCAAAGAAGTACTCTTAAAATACTGAAGAAAGTACTCTTTTTCAGAAATTGGTCAAGGTAAGATAATGCAGAGTTGGAAGAGAGATCATCAGTCAAATCTCCTATCCTTGACTAAAATTCCTTTTCTCCCTCTCTTCTTCCTCACCTTTCTGGGTTTGTATTTTGTAAAATTTATTTTGCTCAGCCTGGTCATAAACTCAAGGCTGAGCTTGGTTTTGATCTCCCTCTACCTACCTAATGCTAGGATTACAGGCATGGGCCACCATATCTGGGTTTTCTTATTTCTTAAACTATTTTTCTGCCTCATGTCCCTCTAGGCTTCTTTTTCCACATAACTTTATCAGTTCCATTTCCTAACTTTTTTCTTTTTTTGAGATGGCCTTATGTAGCCCAGGCTGGCCTTGAACTTGGTATGTAGCTTAAACTTCTGCTTCTGTCTCTACCTCTCAAATGCTGGGATTATAGGTGCGTACTCCCAGCCAAGTTTCCATTGTTTTTGTTTCAATTGATGTTTTCTTTTCTGGAAAATTCTTTTTCAATTATGCTTGCTCTTTCTGTTTTTAAGGTTATTTTATTTCTTAAACATATTAAACATTTTGTGGCCTACATCTGATAATTTCCATAGCTGAAGTATCTTAAGGTCTAATTCTATTCACTATTGTTCCTGCTAGCTCTTTTTTTTTAAATTTTAATTACACATTTATTCTAATTTAGTAAATTAGGAAAAGGGGAGTTGGATGGGGAAATTTCCCAGTCATCATGTGGGAAGTTACAGAGTTCTCCTGCCACCAGTGTGGGGAGAACATGTTTCAGAGAGTTTAAATAAGCAGCCAAAGAAAAGATAACAAAGTTCCCATTATGAGAAGGAGAGGTTCATGAGAGAAAAAGCCTGGAGCCTGCCCCCCTACCCCAGGGGTACAGGCCTTACCTCACTGAGGCCTGTGTCAGCAGTCTTTCTACTCCATTGCCATGTGGGGGAAGAGCTCCTGCTAGCTCTTGTGTGGTGAACTTGCTTTTCTTTTTTTCCTTCCTTTTAAAAAAGTATTTATTTGTACGTACAGGTACACACACACACAAGTACGAATGTGCCTGTGTATGGGCATGCCAGGGCCTCTTGCTGCAAACAAACACCAGATGCTTGCACCATGTTTTTGCATCTTGAACCTGGTTTTTTAGTAACGTTTTGTGATTTCTTTCTTTTGTGTGTGTGCATGTATGCACCTATGATGTGTGTTCGTGTACATGAGTGCAGACACACATGTGGTCAAAGGACAACCTTGGATGTTGGTCCTTACCTTCAATGAGGCAGGGTCTCTTGTTGTTCACCAAACTAGCTGGCCCTCGAGCTTCCAGGAATTCTGTGTCCACCTCCATCTCACTGTAGGTGCACTAGGATTACTGACATGCTACTTTGTCCATTTTCCCATGGCTGCTAGGGATCTGAATGAGCCATCATCTCAGCCCATGTTTGTCATTTCTTTACTGTGAGCTGTCTTTTTTTTCTTTAGAACTTTGTCTGTGGGAATCTCAAGAAATCTAGAATAAAGATCCATTCCTTCAGAGTATCTGTGTTAGCTTGTCTCAGGCAGGCACTAAGAGATACTACTATTTTAGAAATATTTTTAATTCAGCCGGGTGTGGTGGCGCACGCCTTTAATCTCAGCACTTGGGAGGCAGAGGTAGGAGGATCACTGTGAGTTCAAGGCCACCCTGAGACTACATAGTGAATTCCAGGTCAGCCTGGACTAGAGCGAGACCCTACCTCAAAAAACCAAAAAAAAAAAAAAAAAAAAAAAAAAAAAAAAAAAAAAAAGGAAATACTTTAAATTCTTGTCTTGAGATGTTAAACAAGTGCCTTTAATAGCAAGCCATCTCCCCAGACCCTAAGCTTGAGATTTTTATAAGTGTTCACTTTATATGATTTTGATTTCAAACTGAAGTGAAGGCCAACTTATAGTTAATGATTTTCAAGAGACAGCATTGCAGTGTGAGAGATGGGATGTTCCTGTAGCCCTCTAGGAAGGAAGGAGATGAATGCACTTCTTGTCACCCTAATATTGAGGGTGTAGCTGCTTTGGGACACAAAAGGAGGAGACTTCAATTAGTTTTTCCATCTTCTATTAGAACCCACATTCTACCTCCTGACTTCTGAGCCCCACGAGGCTACAGGTCAGGGAAGTTGATTCCACAAATGTCCTCAGGCAGTGCCAGCTGCAGGGCTCTTGCTTCTTTGGAGCCATCTTCACTTAGCATTTGGCCTGAGCATTCCATATTTTCTCCACAGCAAGTTAAGCTAGCATTTTAAATTGCTTACACTTAGGAAACTAGTCCAGGGTACAAGTCTGCCTTACTGCCAGAATGAGGAGACTTATGTTGTATCTTCAGCACAGGAGAATAATGTAAGTGTGACAGGGCACTAGGCTTAAAAATCAAAATTAATTTATTCTCTTGTTGAACATCATCTCCTATTTAATCCATGATGATAAATCTTTTAATGAATTCAGCCTTCATATCTCTGGCTCTTCTTCCCTTTTCCTCACTTCTGATTTTGAAATTTTTATTCTTCAGAAAGCTGGTTGCTTTTTATACAGCTATACAAAGGTCTTAATGTTTCTTTGGAAATGGAATATAATAGAATTTTATAATTACATAAAAAGTTACCTTTGCCTATGTACTATGCATACACAGTTGATTAACAAAATTCTCTGCCATCTAGTACCCTGATTAATGAAATAAGATACCACATATTATAGGATTTTCAAAAAAGAAGGAAAGATAGATACACGCACACACACAAACTTCTGTGGCTCAAAACAGTTTTTATCCACAAGCAACCTGCAATAATTGCCAAATATAATGTAGTGATAAGAAAAAATTCTTTCAGTGATGAAAAACCATTTGTAAGTCCAACTGAAGTACCACTTTAAATTTGTTGTTGTTGTTGCTTTTTGGGAGGGGGTAGGGTTTCAGGTAGTCCAGGCTGGCTTTGAATTTATACGTAGCTGAGCCTGACATTGAGCTCTTAATCCTCCTGCCTCCTCTTCCCCAGTGCTGGGATTATAGGCATATGCCACTGTAGTGATTTGATTCAGGTGTCCCCCATAAATTTAAAGTGTTCTGACTGTTTGATTCTCAGCTGATGGCAGTTTTGGAATTGATACCTTTTAGAGGTGTGGTGTTGGTGGAGGGCGTATGGAAATTATAGTTAAGTTCCTCTTGGCCAGCGTTTGGCACACCTTTCTGCCATTTACTGTTTGTAGTGCTGTGGTGGAGGTGATGTCCACCCTCTGCTCATGCCATCATTTTTCCTGTCATAATGGAATAAACCCATTCCTCCCATCAGCTGCTTTTGGTTCAGGTTCTTTGTGATAGCAACGAGAAGGTTGACTACAATAGTTTTGGTACTAGGAGTGGGGTTGGTCTTTGCTGCTGGAACCCTGATTCTGTGGCTTTGGCCTTTTGCAACTGATATGCAGGAGGAGGAATGTGGAAGAATTTGAAACTTTGGCCTAAGAGATGCCTTGCAGTGCTGTTAGTACAGCTTGACGGACCATTCTGGTCAGAGTTGAAAGACCTGAATGAAGTAAGAACTATTGACTGTGAGGTTTGGCTGATGAGGGTGAAAAAAACTTTGTTGGGACTGTGCCAGAAGCTGCGTGAGAGGTTTGCTGCATTTGGCCTGAGAACTTGTGCTGGGATGCTTTGTATAGAAATGGACTGGTGTGAGTAGATGGAGATGGCACAGGAAGAAATGAAATCTCTGGACTGAAACTGCTGCTCGTTCAGATGCAATTGTTTTGAGAGATGACAACCATTGAGATGGGGCCAGGTGATCTGCATTGGTACAGCAGGAAGAATGCGGACTCTTTGAAATAAGGGGCTTGAATGTTGATGTTTTCCTGCTCTTCAAAGTTGGCTTTATTCCCCACCTGGATCCCTGGATTAACGAGTTGGCAGCCTACCTGGTTCTATGGAGTATAACAAATGCAGGAAGAGAGAGGGTCATTGTATTTACAACACGTTTTTTGTTTTGTTTTGTTTTGTTTTTCATGGTAGGGTCTCACTCTAGCCCAGGTTGACCTGGGATTCATTCTGTAGTCTCAGGTGGCCTTGAACTCATGGTGATCCTCCTACCTCTGCCTCCCAAGTGCTGGGATTAAAGGCGTGTGCCACCACACCCAGTGCAACATGGTTTTTTGGCCATCAATAGTGTGAAGCAGGTGTGTTAGATTGCCTGTGTGGAGACCCAATGGAGCCATGAAGATGAACTGTGGGTTGTAGTGGAGACACAGTGATATGCCAGGACTATGGAATGGCTGCCAAGGAGAGCTGCCATCACCAGATGGAATTTTCTGGGACTGTGAGTAGCCTGACTTGGAGGGGCACAATTGGAACTCCAGACACTGGTTACAGTTGCTGGACTTGGAGTTATAGCTTGATGTTGTCCTGTTTGTTTTAAATCTTGTATTGGTATTGGTTCAATCTGTCTTTGTTATACCCAATGCTATCTTTTGCAGTGTGAATTTGTTCTGTGCCATTATTTTTTGTTTGTTTGTTTTTGATTACAGCTCAGTTAAAGACCTTAGATTATTGGGATATTTAAATATCATTAGGAAGAATAAAAACTATGGAGACTTTTTGAAGTTGTACTAAATGCATTAAATTATATGTTGTGTATGGTTATTAGGTATGGGAGTCCGGGGCAGATTGTAGTGGTTTGATTCAGGTGTCTTCCATAAACTTAATGTGTTCTGAATGCTTGATCCCCAGCTGATGGCAGTTTTGGAACTGGAACCTTGTTGGAGGTGTGTTGTTGGGGGTGGGCTTATGGAGGTTATAGCCAGTTTCTCTTTGGCCAGTGTTTAGCACACCTTCCTGCCACTCAGTTTGCAGTGCTGTGGCAAAGGTGATGTCCACCCTCTGCTCATGCCATCGTTTTTCCTGCCATAATGGAATAAACCCATTCCTCCCATCAGCTGCTTTTGGTTGGGTTCTTTGTGACAGCAACAAGAAGGTTGACTACTTACTCTTATAGACTTTTATTTTATCTTATTATTTAATTTTATTTTGGCTTTTTAAAAATGTTTTTATTTTATTTAATTTATTCATTTTCAAGGAGAGAGAGAGAGAGAGAGAGAGAGAGAGAGAGAGAGAGAGAGAGAGAAAGAATATGCACCAAAGCTACCACCTTGTGGGTCTGGCTTATGTGGTTCCTGGGGAATTGAACCCAGGGCCTTGGGCACTGGAGGCAAGTGCCTTAACCGCTGAGCCATATCTCTAGCCCCTTATTTTGGCTTTTTAAAGAAGGGTCTCATACTAGCCTAAATTGGCCTCAAACTCATGGTGATCATCCTACCTCAGCTTCCTGATTGATGGGATTAAAGGTGTATGCCACCACACCTAGCTTCAGTTTTTCAAGGTAGTATCTTGCTCTAGCTCATTCTGACCTGGAATGCACTATGTAGTCTCAGGGTGGCCTCAGGCTCATGGTGATCCCCTACCTCTGCCTTGAAAGTGCTGGGATTAAAGGTGTGTGTCACCACACCCAGCCAGACATTTATTTTTATTTATTTATTTCCATGTACTACCTTTATGTCTGGCTTTGTGTGGATACTGGGAATCAAACCCATGTCAGCAGGCTTTGCAAGCAAGCACCTTTAATCACTAAGCAATCTCCTCAGTCCGTTTGACTTTTTCTTGAATATTCAACTCTTGTTATCATTCTAGCACTGGGCTTTATCTTTTTAAAATTAAGCTAGAGAGGTTTAGGGGATCTAAAGCTTAGCCTGTATACAACCAAAAGTTTAAATTTTCTAAATATTGGCTTTGTTCATTTTTTAAAGATATTTGTTATATAAGAATAGCAGCAAATATCTATTATTTAAGAATGGGCTCAACCCCAAAATGTTAACTTTCCAGGATCTGGTTATACTTTGCCTACCCAAGCACAGATTCTCAGCCAAGAAAAGCTTGTCCTCTTTACTCTCTGTATGAGCCACATGAATCTTTACTGACATGCCTTTGATCCACAGTCTTGGTAACAGATCATACTAATTCTTTCAGGCCTTACTCTTCTGTAAGGTTTTCCCTAAAACCCCCTAACGTGCTTGCTCTGCTGATTTCTCTCTGTGTGTAATATATATTTTAATTAATTAAGCTTGACTAATATAATTCCTCAGTATTTGAAGTTAAGCTATAAGCAGCTTAACTAGAATTTCTAACTAATGTCTAACTTCAAAGTCTCTGCTTGTTCTAATATATTAAAAAAAAACTTCCCCTTGGTCTTCAATAAATACTGGTGATATGCATAAAAGCCGACTCAAGAAATCCTGATGTAATAATGCTTTACATTTAACTGGTTTATTATAAGCTGGTTAGAATAAAACATAATCTTAAGTGGCTTTACAATTTATAAACTATTTAACTGAAGTAAATGTCATAGGAAATCTCTTTATTTTTATTTATTTATTTATTTATTTTTGGTATCCCTGAGTGGGCTCGAACCAAGGAAATCTCTTTAAAAGAAACTATACAGTAGCTTTCCAATAAAGACAATGAGCTCTTCAGAATGTAACTGACAATTGAACATCTCTAATCAAACTGCACAAAACTGTCCCTCAGGATGAATGCTACTCCTGAAACTGTAAACTCTAAACTCTAGAGGTTCACCCCAGGAGCTACCCCAAGGGTAAGGAAAAGATACTGACAGCTCGGTTTTACAAATTGCAATAAAGCAGCAGCAAGTTAAAATAGGCTATATTATACCAAATTTATCCAATTTACTTTACAGTCATTCACAAATAGCCATTATCTCTAGAGTTGACTTCAACAGTGGTTTGTTTGGGGTTTATAAATGCAGAACCATTTTTCTGCATTAAAGTATGTTGTCTCTGTTTCTAAATAATATGTAAGAAATCATATTGAGTCATGAATTATTTTGAATAATATGTGAAGAATGCTCTTGTCATGTAGACTTTTGGAAAATGTTTGCTTAATTCTAGGCCATTTAATAAAGAAGGGTAGACTGGGAAAAACAAATTGTTCGTATTTTTATCATAGGACAGTGTTTGTCTCTTACCTTTCCTGTCCCGTCCTTCATCAACACATACTGGCAGACTTCCTAGGGCAATGCAGAAATCCAGACAAGAGAAGCAAGCACACTAAAATAATGGAGGACAGGCTACAGGAGATGGACAGTGTCAGACATCATGTGGAAGAAAAGAAGGAATTATTACAGTTAGCCACTTCGTCCTAGAGAAACCCAAACTGGTTATTTCAAAGGTAGAGATTACAGCAAGGTTTTTGTCAACAAGAACAAAAGAGAGCAGCAGTTAACTTGAAGATCTGTCTTTAGAGGAACAGATATAATTTAGCAAACAAGACAAAGGACAAAGGATAAATAAGACTCCAGTTTAAAAATGTTAATGAAGAGATATAATTATAGATTTTGAGAAAAGAAAAAAAATCCAAACTGTAATGTAGAAGCTGTTAAAAGAGTTACTCTGTTTCTTCCCCAAGATACACAGACTATTAACAGCAATAGAAATCCCTCTGCTTAGATATAAAAATGATAAACGAGTCATGTGCATCTGTCTCCTAATTACATGACCTTACATTGTGAAATAATAAAAGTGTCAATTTAATAACGGGCTAAAATGAACTCCTAAAGGAGCTTCGCACATCAGGAACAATCTCCTACATCATCTCTCCTCTACCCCTGCTCTCTATTTCCCCCAGAACTAGATACTACAGTGCTTAAAAATCCCATCATTGGGAGATAAGGATTTCAAATTTAATAAAGCCTTTATAGCATTTCCTCAAATGCAAGGTGTTAGAAAGTATGAAGCCATTCACTTTAGTAGTGTGATTCTGATTATATTTCTTGAGAGAGGTGTTTATAAAATTGGATGCCTAGATGGGTCCAGAGATAGGAGAAGGGTCAGAAGAGGATACAGAACCTAGGAAAACTATCTCACAATCTTGGATACAACGAGTTGCTTTGTTATGAAAATATTACAGGTTAAATAGTTTGCATGTTACATTTTGGTACTTCTGGGCTTCCATATCCTCCTTGTTCAGAAGGAGAGGTAACATAAAATATGGAACGCTTCACGAATTTGCGTGTCATCCTTGTGCAGGGGCCATGCTAATCTTCTCTGTATCGTTCCAATTTTAGTGTATGTGCTGCCGAAGTGAGCACCATTTAGGTACTTCTTTAAAACTAATTTCAATAAAACACAAAGTCAAAACCCTTCTACGTAAAGTAAATGACATTTTTGTCAAGGCTACATGTTCTGCTAAGTTAAAAAGCAAGTTGTTTAAAGATGAATTCACTTTTAAAATTTAAGTGATCTTTGTCAATTCTGATAATATCTGAACAGTTACCTCAAACTGTTAAATAAAATGCATACCTCATATTCTTTTCTGCAAACTCTGGAAATGTCATTCTTTGAGGATGCCTAAAAGCCAATAAAAATGTTCATTAGTTTACTATAAATGCTATTTAAGAGCATAGGACAAAAAGGAATACAAATTAGTGAATATTAATTGCTGCTATAAATATTTATTCTTTAATTCATCAAGGAAAACCTTATATTCAAATATTTAAAAATATTTATAATATTTACAACAACTTTCATGCAATGTCTTTAAAAAAAACATTACCCTAGGACCTCTTCTTTATGCTAGCACTTCAACTTTTATGGTTTTAATCTCACATAATATCATGGTTCTTTTGTTATTTTGGAAGCTAGATGACTTTGAAGGAAATGTAAATCAGAAGACTTTTTATTTTTTAGCTGAATTCCATCCTAGCGTAATTTCTGTGAAGCTCTGCCAAGGCGCTTACACTTTGCCTTCTCTTTAACCCTTCATATCTGAAGCTTTACTGAGCCACTTTCCTCAGAGAAGTTCTGTATATAATGGAGAGGGCAACTGGCAAAGAAAAGGGCACTACAGCTGGCAATAAACAAAAGTTACTTATATGTAATTTTCTTTTTTTTATTTTTATTTTTTTTAAAAAAAATTTATTTATTCATTTTCAAGCAGAGAAATACAGAGAGAGAGAGAGAGAGAGAGAGAGAGAGAGAGAGAGAGAGAGAGAGAGAGAGAGTGCAGCAGGGCCTCCACCTTGTGGTCTGGCTTATGTGGGTCCTGGGGAATTGAACCTGGGGCCTTAGACACTGGAGGCAAGTGCCTTAACCGCTAAGCCATCTCTCCAGCCCACTTATATGTAATTTTCTGAACAAGTTTAAGAGCAAGATAAATCTCAGCCTCTTGACAGTCAAGAAGACACATGCTCTGGGCTGGAGAGATTGCTCAGTGGTTAAGGCACTTGCCTCCAGTGCCTAAGGCCCCGGGTTCAATTCCCCAGGACCCACATAAACCAGACCCACAAGGTGGTGGCCCTGGTGCATTCTCAGTCTCTCTCTCTCTTTTTCCTCTCTCTCTCTCTCTCTCTCTCTCTCTGTATCTCTCTGCTTAAAAATGAATAAATAAAATATTTTAAAAAAAGAAGACACATGCTCTGAGAAACAGTGTTCCTCACCATGTTTAAGCCCTTATGTCTATGGAATAAAAATAGATCTGCTGAGAGGTGGTTCTTCCCATGTTCGTTTTCATTTAGAGACGCAGTTTCAGGGCCATAGGCTCTTGTCCCTTGTTACATTTCCTCCTATAGGCCCATGCAATTCAGAACAAGCCAGCTGATGAGGACAGGGAGGGCAAGAAGCAGAATGGGCTGGCGACTGCTTATGTTCCCAGTTCCACTCCTATACAACTCAGCTTTACTTTGAAGCCTGGAGGACAGCAGCAGATAAATGAGTCATGTGCTGCTTGAAGAGTGCTACAGTGGTCTGTAAAGAGTGGAGGAGACACCAGGGTGGTGGCTCACCCCTATAATCCCAGCACCTGGGAGGAAGAGGCAAGAGGATCACTGCAAGTTCAGGGCTGGCCTGGTCAAGTTCCAGGCCAGCCAGCAACACACACACACACACACACACACACACACCAACCTAAAGAATAAAGCAAAACAAAAGTGAAGGTGATACTATCTCATATTCTAGGGAATTGTCTCTAGAACAAGAAAATAAGAAGAGGCTTTCCAGCTATGGTTTGAGGCTCATTTAGTAACCATCTCATTTTCTAGATAAGTCTATACTCACCACTTGGAGGAGAAGCTAGAAGTGCTGCTCTTAATTTGATGAGCTATTAGAAAACCATCAGTGAAGCACTCAGGGGCCTAACATGAATTGAACCAGAGATATATCAAATCAAAGCAAAGCTGTAACTTACTATAGGAGTCCTACTCCCCTTGGGAGCACAGAAGATATGAGCACATGCTGAGTAAAGCCATGACAAAAGAGAGAAGGAAAGGCGAGCACAAGATAAGCTCACAGTACCACTGCTCTCATTCACCCGTACTCCAAATTTACATGACCATTTGGAGTCACTCAATGCTGGCTCAGCATGTCTTGTGCAAAGTACAAAAGCCTTTGATTTTAATAAAATATGTTCTCTGTATGGCAGAGAGGAGACGTGGGGAAAGTGTAAGAGAAGACTGAAGGTCTTATAAGCAATGATAAAACTGAGAAACAAGTCTAATGCTGAATTTTTTGTTTCTGTAGTTCATCTCTCCAAAGCTATGGAGTAAGCAAAGCCAAAACATGGACAGATACAACCCAAACTGCACTCCATGATGCTTAAATCCCAACTGTCAGGTGTTACCTGCTTGCATGCCTGTCGACACTCCAAGGCAATAGCCAGTTCACAGCAGCCCAAGCCAACCCAGCCGTCAGACTTCTTAAAAACACCTTAAAAAACAAAATGTTTAATGGTTTTGTCATAAGAAGCAACAATATCACATCAAAGGATTTAATGGATGCTACTAGCAGTCAGGTAGCAGGGCTTCCTCCCTGACTCTTCCTCCCAATGCTGGCAGTATCCTTTGGGTCCCACAATCCTAGCAGGTCCTTTATTTCTTTTTCTCTGCTTACCCTGAACTTTCTAAGTCATTCTCAATCTTTGGTAGGTCGCATCTCTATCAAAGGACATGCAGGGTAAGGAAAACAAGGGGGAGGCCTCTTCCTTATTTTATACTGTGAATCAGATACTAAGATTCCAACTTAACATAAACAAAAGAGCACAAGTATTACTATATTAAGATATGAAATATGTAGAATAGCATAAAGCCCATCTTGTTTAAAAACTGATAGTTGGAAAATATGCAGAAACAATTTTTGTTGAGCCATGCCTGGTCTTGGTGGGCACATCTAATCATAGGACAAAACAATTATGTACTATTTTGGTTCAGAGATTTCTCCAACCAAATCACTATGAAATTGAAAAATGATAAAGTCCTTACAAGTCTTTTTTTTTTTTTTTTTTTTTTTTTTAGCTTTTCTATTGCTTGAGACAGGATCTCATGTAACCTAAACTGGCCTTGAACTCACTATCTAGCTGAGGATGACCTGAACTCCTCAGCTTCCTCCTTCCACTTCCCAAATCCTGGGATTATAGGAATGCATCACCATGCCTAGTTTATAAGATGGGTTTTTTAAAATCCCTTTTGCAATCATAAATCCCAATAGATGACCCTAGTATGAAATTTTGAGAAATCATTACAGGGCTTAGGGAGATGGCTTAGTCGGTAAGATATTTGCCAAGCAAGCAAGAAGACCAAGTTTAGATCTTAGCACCCACATAAACACTGGCACAGTGTAATGCCAGTGCTGAAGAGGGAGAGGCAGGAAGGCCACTGGGGCTTTCTGGACAGCTTGTCTGGCTGAATTAGTGAGCTCTAGTTTCAAGGAGAGACCCTGTTTCAAAAAATAAGGTGGATGGGCTGGAGAGATGGTACAGTGGTTAAGGCATTTGCTTGCAAAACCTGACAGCCTGGGTTTAATTCTCCAGTCCCCATGTAAAGCCAGATGTACAAAGTGGTGCATGTGTCTGGAATTCATTTGTAGCAACAAGAGGCCCTGGAGTGCCCATTCTTTCTTTCTCTTTCTCTCCCTCTTTCTCCTTACAAATAAATAAATAAATAAAAATAAGGTGGAGAGTTGTTGAGGAAGACGCCTGACATTGACTTCTAGCATCCACATGCATGTGTACACAGGTGCATATGCACCTGCATAATACATGCACCCATACACACATTATCATATATATATATATATACATGCAAATATGCTGAACACATGAAAAAATACTGAGTAAAGACATGCTTGTACAGACATTGCACATTCCTTACTTCCTTTGAAATGCTTAATACTACTTCCACGTAATACATGCAAATCCACATTTGCATTATTATTTACATTTTTCAAAAATGTTAAAGATTTGAGAGCTGGAGAGATGGCTGAGCAGTTAAAAGCCATATGCAGAAAGTAAAGTATGCATCTTGAGTTTATTTGCAGTGGCAAGAGGCCCTGGCTCTCCCATTCTCTCTGTTTTTCTCCCTGTTTTTATCTCTCTCAAATAAATAAACAAATAAATATTTAAAATGGTAAAGATTTGACATAGGAGATATGGCCCAGCGGTTAAAGTGCTTGTGGCCAGATCCCGAGGCCTGGGTTTAACACCCCAGTACCCACGTAAGCCACATGCACAAAGTGGCACATGTATCTGGAGTTTCTTTGCAGTGACTAGAGAGGCCCTGTTGTGCCCATACTCTGTGTATGTGTGTCTCTTTGCAGCTCTCTGCTTGCAAATAAATAAAAGTAAAATATTTAAAGATTTGACATAATAGGTATAATAGTTCTCCAAATGAAACTAGCATTTAATATAACAAATGATGCTTTCTACTAAAAAGTCAAGCCCCCCCCAAAAAAAGAAGCAAGCAAAATGAAAAGTGACTAAATGGTTTACAGATAGGCCATACTCTCAAATATAACTATGCACTGTCTGTTAAGTTGATTACATATGAACCAGCTCACTTATAAAAACTGAATAAACACTGCCCAAGTATCTTTATGTGTTTTAAGGATCAACAGACCCCCACCTGAGCCCACTGCCTTACATAGTTTCCTCTAGTCTTTACTTTTTGCTATTCAGAATTTTTCATTTGTTAGAAAGACTTATGAATAGTATCTATGTGGATCCTAAGCTCCATGAGCTGCTGTTCATAATAGAGTACATTGCTATTTCCACACATCTAACAGTCTTAGAAAACAAACTTTTCCATTTATTAAATCCTTACTATTGGGCTAGGGAAATTACTTACTATTGGGCTCAGTGATTAAAGGCATTTGCTTGCAAAGCCTGCTGGCCTAGGCTTGATTCCCCAGTGTCCACATAAAGACAGATGCACAAAATGGTACATGTGTCTGGAGTTTGCTTGCAGTAGCAAGAATCTGGCATGCCCATTCATAGTCCCTTTCTCTCTCTCTCTCTCTCAACTAAAATATTATCAAAAATCCTTACTATGTACAAACTACTCCATTAGGTGCTATGTGAAAATTATAGATAAATATATAAAATATGTGGCTTGTCTCATTATGGAGATTACAGTTTGGTATGAACAGGTGTGAGTATATGCAAATTCCAGGACACTAGATAGAGGGACAACTAGGAGCACAGGCAAAGAGCTGGGAAATTCCAGAAAGGGAATTTGCCCAATTTATTTGAAATACAAACCAAACTGTGCTGTAGTCTTTAGAAGTCAAATATAAGTATAATCCTTTTTTCAAAGCAATAATTTAAACTAGGACTATAAAATGAGCTTGAAAGACCATGAATGTCAGGCTAAAGAGTTTGGGTTTATTTCAATAGAAGTAGATATCTGGGCTGAAGAGATGGCTCAGCAGTTAAAGATATGTGCTCGCAAACTCTGACAGTCCAGATGTGACTCCCAGTATATATCTGTAGCTTGTTTACAGTGGCAAGAGGCCCTGGCACACCCATTCTGTCTCCCTCTCTCTCTCTCTGCTTACAAATACATAAGTAAAAATATGGAAATAGATATCCCCTGAGATATTCTATCTGAAGGGGGCGGGGAAAACAGATATAATGTGTTCAAATATCAATAAATGTCACAAATTTATTATAATATTTTATTCCTCTGTTTAATAACAGAGCCTTGAACTAGGAGTAGAAAAGAGAGGTGCAAGGGGGAATATCAATAGAATCAGAAAGAAAACACAGTCAAAAGTCACTTGCAGGGCTGGAGAGATGGCTCAGCTGTTAAGGCACTTGCCTCCAGTGCCTAAGGCCCTGGGTTCAATTCCCCAGTACCTACATAAGCCAGACCCACAGGGTGGTAGCCCTGGTTCTCTCTCTCTCTCTCTCTCTCTCTCTCTCTCTCTCTCTCTCTCTCTCTCTCTGCTTAAAAATGAATAAATAAAATATTTTTTAAAAAAAGTCACTTGCAGAGGGTTTCAGTCTAATGGCCTTCACAGAAGGGGCAGCTATGAGTTTTGTATGTCAGATGTCATCTGAATGCAGAAATGCAAGCAGTGATTTCCAGCCATCACAAACAACAAATTGGACTTAGAATTCCCCTCCCACAGGTGATTAGTCAACAACTTACCAGGTTCAGTGTAGAGAGGGAAGGGAAGAGCGTGGCACACTGGAATAACCACAGTCTGCATGGCACGTAAGAGAAAGGGAAGAGAGTATAAAGTTCTAAAGGTGAAGTAAGTTGTAAGTATGCAGTGGTCAGTAAGATCATATCTTTGTGGGAAAATCAGAGTGCGTTTACTGAGAAGCTGTAAGATTCAAGAACCAAGACATCTTGGTGATCCTTCAAAGATTCATTTCAGGAACATGGCAGAAATAGAGGTAAGAGGCACAGAGTTAAGGACTGAGTGGATGAGAATAAATTACACATTGAAAATTTTAGTTAATAAGTGAAGGAGAGGATAAAAATTCCATAATACAAATTAGGTTATGGAACTATGATACAGATTTTACATTCATAAAATCTGTTTGCAAAATTTAGGTGTTACATGCCTATTACTTACCTGGCAAAGATGAATTCATACAACTCCAAATTTCAACCTGAAATTGTAATTGTCAAAATGCTTTTATGTAGATGAGTAGTTTCTGCACATGAAAATTTCTACAGAAATTATGTACAATTAATCTGATTATAGATGAGACCCTATAGTCAATGTTCTAGGACTAAGTCCACATTCAGATTTTTAAAAAGTGTGAGAAACAAAACTATTGAATATTCTTTTCCCATTTCCCACCTAAAAGTACTAAGTTTGAGCCTGATTACTGGGGCTATTTCTTAAAGTCACTTAACTTAAAGTTAGGAATAAGATCCCACATATTTTCTTTTGATCTCAAATTCACTTTTCAAAATCAAAAATTGATTTAGTTATTACAGTTTTCATAAAATTAGTCAAATTACAATAATATAATTCCAAATTTCATATTAAATAGTATAATAAATTTTAAAGACTGGAATACACTTATATTTAAATTGATTACACATCTAGATCCTAAAATAGAAAATAAAAGATGAAAGACTGGGCTGGAGAGATTGCTAAGTGGTTAAGGCAGTGGCCTCCAGAGCCTAAGGACCCAGGTTCAATTCCCCAGTACCCATGTAAGCCAAATGCACAAAGTGGCACATACATCAGGAGTTTGTTTGCAGTGGATGGAGGCCCTGGCATGCCCATACTCACTCACTTCTCTCTCTCTCTCTCTCTCTCTCTCTCTCTCTCTGTGTCTTTCTGCTTGCAAATAAATTTTTAAAAAGATGAAAGACAATATCTTATCTAGCAATTTGTGAGAAGATTTTTAAAAAGTACCTAGTTCACTTTAACATTTTGCTCTGACCACAAAGTCCAGTCTCATTAAATCTAAAAAGTAGCTCCTCAAATGGTTTTATTTAGATTGAAAACTCCCATAGCTAAGTAAGATTTACCATTGTTTCTGGGCAATAATCTGGGGCTCGTTGTAACAGATGTTTTAGTCGAGATTCACTTTTTGAGGAGAAAATCTATTAGATAAAACAAAAACCAAAACAGCCATCAAAATTAATTATCAAGTAATGAATAATATATGCTGCATAAACTTTATGAGATCATCATTTTCACATTCAACATGGGAAAAGAAGTATGTAATTTTTTTTGTCCAAGAAAAGAGTATAATGGATTATCCTCAAGATCATCTTCCTAGAATACTTGTCTTTTTTAAAGGAAAACCTGGAAAGACCTAAATTAAGCTGAGGTAATATATATATATATATATATATATATATATATATATATATATATATATATATATTCTTTTTCTTTTTTTTTTGAGGTAGGGTCTCCCTACAGCCCAGGCTGACCTGGAATTATGTAGCCTCAGGGTGACCTAGGACTCAAAGCAATCCTCTTACCTCTGCTGGGACTAAAGGTGTGCAGCACCATTCCCGGCCATATATATATTTGAGACAGGGTCTTGCTATGTAGCCCAAGCTGTCCTGGAACTCATAATCCTCCTGCCTCAGCCTCTAGAGTATTAACTGGTATGACTTGTCTGGCTTCTGAGGTAACATTTCTTCTAAGATTGGTTATTTGGGGAAAATCACGAAAGTCCAACTGTACCAAGTTTAGAACTTTTTCAATTGCCCAGAAATAGAGAAAAGCAGGCTAACAACCTGTTGGGAGTAGAAATGGAAAGATGGGGGGAGAAGAAAACAGAAAAGGAAGGAAAAAAAGGAAATTTAGCTGGTGTGGTAGCACACACCTTTAATCCCAGAACTCAGGAGGCAGAGATAAAAGGATTACTGTCAGTTTGAGGCCAGCATAGGATTACAGAATGAATTCCAGGTCAGCCTGAGCTAGAGTGAGACCCTACCTCAATAAAAAGCAAAAGACAAAAAAAATTATGCTAAATTGTTCTACAATTTTTTTCTACTTTAATATTTTTATTATTTGCAAGCAGCGAGAGAGAGAGAGAGAGACAGAGAGAGAGAGAGAGAGAGAGAGAGAGAGAGAGAGAGAGAGAGAGAGAGAGGACAGACAGACAGTGGGCTCCAGTCACTGCAAATGCCACTTTGTGCATCTAGACTTTATGTGGGTACTTGGGAATTGAACTCAGGTCATTTGGTATTGCAGGCAAGTGCCTTAACTGCTGAGCCATCTCTCCAGCTCTATTTTTAAAAAATTAACCATAGAGTTCAGGGCCAGCCTGGCTACAAGCAACAGAACAAGAAGCTACAGATGAAAAGATATTTAAAAGACAACTAACTTCAATGTACATATCTCAAATGAAGCCTGAACCAAATGCAAACAAACAAACCCTTGACATTGTGATGGTTAAGTTTTGTTGTCAACTTGACCTTTCAAGTAATCTTGGGTGGGTCTCTGAGGATGTTTACAGGAAGGCAGCCTCTCAGTTGGGGGCAAGATGTAAGGAAGCTCAAAGGAGCTAGAAGTAAACATCCTTTCCTGTGTGGGCAGTGTAGGAAGGAAATTCCAGAGACTCAGGAAGCCATTAAATCTGGGATAGGGTTGCAAGACCCCACCCTAAGGCTATGTAAAGGAGAAAAATTTCTCTTTGGCCCCCTCTGCCTATTCCTTATTCTGTGTGTGTGGTGTTGGTGATGGGTTATTCTCTCTGCTCAGATCTGTGAAAGCGGGCCAGCCTCTTTAGCTGTTATGGAACTTCCCCTCAATCTGTAGTTTCAATAAATACTTTCCTCCCCCAAATTGTGCCTGGTTTGAAGATTCATCACAGTGGCCTGTGACTGACTACGACAATATCAAAACAGGAGAGACTAGTTGGAAAGAAGGGATTCAGTGGAGGGGGGTAGGAGAGAGGGGAAAGGGAGGGTGGTAGGAAGATTATAATAATTTTGAATGAAGTCACCAGAAAGTTAAAAAAACTTATTAAACTTGAAAATTGGATAATTGGATTATTAGAATACTTTTAAAAAGTGATAATGATATTATAGATATTGTAGTTATTATTATAGTGTGTGTGCAGTGCCTGTGCATTCTAAGACATACTCTACTACTCAGTTACACCCTCCACTCAGTTATTTTTAAAGGAGTACTAATAACTTATAAATACAAGTTGAATTAATAGATCAGATGATGTGACAATTAGAATTTGCTCCCACAAAATTCTGCCTTAACAAAGGAGAAGCGATAGAAAGAGCACAGGGAGTCATAAACGAAGCACAACTTAATGTTGAAGCTGATATGAGGATTCATTAGACTTTCCTATCTTTGTATCTATTTGAAATTTTCCATTATAAAAGGGTAAAATGGAGAATAAAAGAAAAAGAAATGCGTAAGAGGGGGACACCCATGAAAGATAAGGTGAAGAAAACCTATGCCACTGGTAGTGGAATGGGAAGCAGCACAGAGCAGGCGAGGCTTTCAAACTCATCTCCTTGTCCCTCAACTATATATTCCTCAATATAGCAAATCTAAAACAAAGGGAAAAACCCTAAGCACTTGAGACAAGTTAGAATAATGGAAATAACATGAAAATGAGATAATAAAACTATACTTTAAGTCACTGGGCTACGTGCTTAGCTTTATATGAAGTGGTATAATTTGGTGCTAAGAGCATGAAGTGTGTAATCAGACACTCTTGTCTGTGGTCCCTATTCCTCTAATCACTGGCTTGGGGACCTTGGTGAACTATTTAGCTTCTTGATATCTCAGTTTTCTTACCTATAAAATGCAGGTGACATAACTTCTAGGTTACTATTAGAAAACTTAAGAAGATGACTGAGATCTCTACCCCTCGAGTGCTAAAGCTCGACAGAACTAAGGTGCTGAAAGGAAGGCAGGGCTTCATGAATAGGCAATGCTTCAGTGGAACTTGCATCAAGACCTAAGCCAGAAAAAAAAATCAAAGCCACAAAAAGTTTTGGGGCTGGGAGATGGCTCAGTGTTACAAGGCACTTGCTTGGAAAGCCTGCCAGCCTGAGTTCAATTACCCAGTACCCATGTAAAGGGAGATACACAAAGTGACGCATTTGTCTGGTGTTTGCAACAGCAAAAAGCCCTGGTGTGCCCATACACTTCCATGCAGGCATGCAAATGAATACTTGATGTTTTTAAAGTTTCAAGAGGAGTACAAGGAGCCCTCACACAGTATTCAATAAGAGTTACCCATTACTATTATTATCATTTCACAACATTTGCTTGTCGTTTCTTTCATTCTTTTAATTTGGAATAGGTTTTTGGTCTTTTTTTGCTTTTATAATAACTATTACTTATTAATCTAAGTGATAATGTTTGAAGAATGCAGGCTGCTGTTTCAAGGAACATCTGTCAATCTGGGTTTGCCTAGCTGTCTCCTTATGATTCAGGTTGTCAGTGTGTTCCTTTTCATGCTTCATGTCCTCAGACACATGTCAATCTGTCCCATTATGTGTAATGTTAACTGTGATCACGTGGTCAAGTTGCTGCTTAAAAGAACTTTAAACCAATTAAGATCAATTTGCAATATGTGCATATATTAAAGTTCCCAATACAATTATTTTTAAAACAATTATCTTTAATAAACAATTATATTTCTGATAGCTTCTACAATTATCAAGCTTACCTGTTCACATACATCTCGGCACATTTGGTTATCCTTTGAATGGTTACAACATAATGCACCTAGAGAGAAAAAAACATGATGTTGTTCCACTAGTAACTCAACAAGATGACTAAGCTGCAAGAGGCTTACACATGAAGTAATTGCTCAATAGATTATTTTATTTTTGTGAGAGGGTCTTTATGTATAGTACAGGGACAAACCTTTGATCTTCCTGTGCCTCAACTTTCTATCATATATATATATATATATATATATATATGGGGGATTTCAAGGTAGGGTCTCGCCCAGGCTGACCTGGAATTTACTATGTAGTCTCAGACTGGCCTCAAACTTACGAGATCCTCCCACCTTTGCCTCCCAAGTGCTGTGATTAAAGGTGTGTGCCACCATGCACGGTCGGAGTGCTGATATTAAAGGTTGGGGTTACAAGTGCTGTGATGACAGGCACATGCCACCAATGATGGCTATTATTACTCATTTTGACTCGATCTTCACTGAGCATCTACTATAACTCAAGACAGGGCTAGGTTTGAAGACCTGGTCCTTGCCTAAAAGAAGCTTGTAGAGGAAACTGTCATGGAATTACAGTAGTTACTACTTAGTGTGTGCTTTATATGTGCCATAATTTTATACTGAACTTGTTTTATGCACTGTATTATTCAATCTTTAAAATTACCCCATGTATAAAATTTTATTACCTATAATACAAAGTTAAATGGCTTAAAAAGTGAATTTTATTTAAGACATGTTGAATTAAGGTTCTTACAGGACACTCAGATAGAAATTATAGTAAATCCAGAGTAAAGGCTTACAGTACAGTAAAAGCCAAGACTAAAGATCCAAATCCATCAGTCACAGAAATGACTGCCTAGGGAGTTTCTACTAAAAAGTAAATTTGGCCCCAGACACTAAAGAACAGGAGCATCTGAGATCCCTGAAAAATAGGGAACATGACTGAGATAGGACAGTGAGAGAGAGAGAGAGAGAGAGAGAGAGAGAGAGAGAGAGAGAGAGAGAGAAGGAGGTAAGCCATAGAGTAGTATTACAGGATAGAGAATAGTGAGCGTTATGTGGCACAGGAGTCAAGTGAGATGGAAGACTGAAAAGGAGTTTAGAAAGCCACCTGCTGGCTAGATGCGGTGGCCCACAAGTGTAATTTTCCCACTTGGGAAGTGTAAGCAAGAGGATCAGGAGTTCAAGCTCATCCTCAGCTACACAGTGTTCAAAGCCAGCCTGGGCTACATGAGACCCTGTCTCAAAAAAATCCACCTGCTGAACAACAGAAAATTTCTGTGTGGTCAGTAGAAATGAATGATAGTAAAGAGTAACACAGACTAGGGCGGCAGTGTACAGCTGTCCTCATACAACAGTCAGCAAATACAGGTGCCCAAGAGTCTGGCAGTGATGGGAGGAGGGGGAAAAGAAAATGGTCAGTACAAGAAAATTCAGGGTCACAGGAATTTCCTCCCCATTTTCAGAGTGGGAAAGACTTAAACTTCTTTACAGATGGAGCAATAGAAAACGAAGGCTCCTCTGACAGAATAGTGTCTCAAGAAGATGAAATCCAGGGGCTATGAGAGGGCACTTCCCTCAGAAGAAGCGTGGAACACTTTTTCCTCTAAGATACTAGAAAATATTTTAGGGCAGCTTATTAAGTACTAGGCATTATGAATTTATTTACCCAACAATCAACTCTCTCTCTCTCTCTCTCCATGGGAAAGGCTATAGCAAAGCAGTTTAGAGTCAGGAGGCTGTGTGGGGGGCGGGAGTGAGTGAATATTTCATACAGCAAACTAGGGAAGTTTCGCTGACCTTGAGGACAGAGGGACCTTAAAGGAGGTGAGAGAACAAGTCATTGCAGTTTCCGGTGTGCTCATGAAACAGGAACCCTAGGAATTAGAATCTTTGCAGGAAATACCATGCTGGAAGTGAAAACGGCCCACCTCAAGGGATGTGGAGCCAAGAGAAGATTCCTCTCTCAGCTCAGGTAACTGGGGCTCACAGCTAGGTCTACAGATGCAGATTTCCCAGTTCTTGTTTCATCAGTTCTATAAGGTACAGCAGCAATGGGCAAGCTAGAGACACAGTCGGGGTTTCTCTCTCCAGTTTTGGCTAATGTTGTAAATAAATCCATACACACACATACACACACACAATTTATACACACATACACATATATGGAAACCAATATAACTAATACAAATATGTGACTGCTCATTGCTGTGACTACAAGAAACAAGGAAGGAAGTTTATTTTTCGTAGTTTGAAGGTATGATGTGTCATGGCAGGAAGGAGTAGTCAATGTGTAAGAAGAGAACTAAGAGAAAGAACTGTGGGCCGGGCGTGGTGGCGCACGCCTTTAATCCCAGCACTCGGAGGAGGCAGAGGTAGGATCACCATGAGTTCAAGGCCACCCTGAGACTACATAGTGAATTCCAGGTCAGCATGGGCTAGAGCGAGACCCTACCTCGAAAAAAAAAAAGAACTGCGAGTTGAAACTCTCTGAACAAGCCACTTCTGGGTTGAAGATTACAGACTGATTAATTAGAGCTTCAGGATTGTTGGGATGTTGCAGTGATAAGAGTGGAATCCAAAATTATCTTGGGCTATCTTCAGTCCCCAATAATAGCCATTTATCACCCACCTCTATCTGACCTAACATTTTTTTTGGGGGGGTGACCTGGAATTCACTATGTAGTCTCAGGGTGGTCTCACACTCACAGCGATCCTGCAATCTTTCTATCTCTGGGATCAAAGGCGCATACCACCACGCCTGCACAGCTGACCTAACATTCTCTTGACTATCAGGTAAAACCTTTAGGATACAGTAACTTAGAAGATATAACTAGCTTCCACTAACCCAAAAGTTTAAGAATGTTATCAGGCAGCATCTGAAAATTACAACACATTCAATTAACATGTTAGGAAGAGGAACAAAAAAAAAAAAAAGGGTTCCAGTGACCCCAAGTTTGTCCTTGGGGTACTGATAAAACCTTTAGGTTTAAACAGAGAAGAAATTGGGGCAAGTGGCAAGGGGGTTGAATAATTAAGCAGTCCTGGTCAAGATGGGGTCTGGTTATCACTGTATCAGGCCTGGTTCTGCAAGGTGACTCTAAGCAGTCATACAGCTGCCATAGTTAAGGGGATCAATCTGATTTCTACAAGATGATTAATCCTGGTCCAAGATGTAACCGCCTACTCATGAATAATTTACATTATCTGGGGTGGAGGGGGTGGTCTGTCCTGGGAGGTTTTACTGTTCCAAGGTGACTATAGTTTAGGACAATGGCTTATCGCTGTGCTTTCTGCCTTGAAGGGATGAAAGGTTAGGTAGACAGACACCCTTTGAGTGAATAACATGAGTATGCAGAGTCAAGCAGGAGATTGAGCCAAATTAAAGGAGAAAGACATAAAACGAAGGAAGCCATGCCATCTTGTGGGTCCAAGTGAGGAGTTAATGCTTCTTAGTGAAAGCAGTTTCTAAACACCTGTTACAGTTAAGATAAAATCTAGACAAAAGAACTTAAGGACCGTGCTAAATGAAGAGGAAAGGTGACAGCATCTATTTACAGGGTGAAATAGAATGGGTTTAACAATAGGGTTGAGATATGTACGGTTGGGGGCTTGAATAGAAACTATCCATGTCTGAAATGGTCACTTTGAAGAACCGAGAAAAGTGGTAAATAGGGATTGTAGTTCTCAAACTTATGTTCAGAGGAATATCATTTTATGAATTCTTAACATCTGTGCCTCAAGAGAAGTCAATTGGGAAATGTAAGATTAAACAAAATTCAACATATTTCTTTGTTGCAGCCTTTATGAAGCCATGTAATTACATTACAGTAATGTAATTATTAATCTGCAAGAGGAATCTAGTGCAGATTTCTCATGTACACAGATCACTTTTTATTTTGTTGTTTTTTGGGGTAGGGTCTCACTGTAACCCAGGCTGATCTGGAATGTACTAAGTAGTCTCAGGGTGGCCTTGAACTCTCAGCGATCCTCCTACCTCTGCCTCCCAAGTGCTGGGACTAAAGGTGTGCACTACCACACCCACACCCAGCCAGATCACTTTCTTCAGGTCACTTATAACATCTCAGGTGCCAGTTTGGGCAATGTCCATTTAGAGAAAAGGAAAAAGGGTACCAAGAAGAATTATAGGCTGGGAGGAATACATAAATATGCTATCAAGATAATCAGCAGGGGGCTGGAGAGATGGCTCAGTGGTTAAGGCACTTGTCTCTAGTGCCTAAGGCCAGGGTTCAATTCCCCAGTACCCACATATGCCAGACCCGCAAGTGGTGGCCCTGATGCGCTCTCTCTCTCTCTCTTTCTCTCTCTCTCTCTGTATCTCTGCTTGAAAATGAATTAAAAAAAAGATAATCAGCAGGGGTCCATAACTAATCTAGAGTTAAAAAGACCTGATCAAGGGCTATCTAGGACTGCAAGGTCAAAAGAAATAGTGATCAAAACATAAATTAGACAAGTAGATCTGGTACAATGACTTACAAATATATACATTATATATTATATAAAAATCTATGTGTGCACTGTAGTGATATATGCAACACAATCCTTCAAATAAAATCTAAACAATTACCACATACAAATGAGATAAAAGCAGAGCCTTTTTGATTGAGCATAGGATTAGTGTGGAAGAGAAATGAATGAATAAATGAATAAGAGAAGGCCTCTTTTAGATACTAATAGCAAGACTAATTTCCAAATGAAATAGTGTCTCCATAAAATGATGGAAGGTTTTAGGATATTACTGGCAGAATTTGGTTTCATATAAAATATTGTGGAGCTAGCTTTCTTTTTTGAAAAAAAATTTATTTATTTGAGAAAAAGAGAGAGAGAGAATGTAAGAGTATGGGCATGTCAGGATCTCCAGCCACTATAAAGGAACTCCAGGTGCATGGGCCATTCTGTGGGTCTGGCTTTATGTAGGTACTGGTGAACTGAACCCAGGTCATTAGGCTTTGCGGTCAAGCACTCCAATGGCTGAGCCATCTCTCCAGCCCAGAGCTAGCTTTCTAATAGTTATTCTATGGAAAAAGGTCTCTTGAAGTTCTGAAGACTTGACTTAGAAAATTCTAAAATTTTGTAGTATGGTGGTTCAGGCCTGTAATCTCCACTCTTGGGGAGGCTGAGGGAGAAAGATCAGAAGTTCAAAGTCAGTCTCAGGTACACAGTGATTTTTAAGGCCAGCTTGGGCTACAAAACACCCCGTTTCAAAAAACAAAATAAAAATTCTAAAATACGGGGCTGGAGAGATGGCTCAGTGGTTAAAGGCACTTGCTTGCAAAGCCTGATGGTCCAGGTTCAATTCCCCAGTTTCCATGTTAAACCAGATACACAAAGTGGAGAATGCGTTTGGAGTTCATTTGCAGTGGTAGGAGGCCCTGCTGTGCCCATTCTCATTCTCTCCCTTTTTCTCTCTTCCCCTATCCTTGAAAATAAAATATATATTTTTTTAATTCTAAAAACTTCCCTACAGTTCAGGGTAAAAAGTGCCTATTTCTAAGTGTAAAAAGTGCCTTCCTTACATTATTCTTATGGTCTAAGCTCTCATTCAAAGGAGGACCCAAGCACTCATGAGACATCCCCCCAGCAATGGCCACCAAACTACCCCATCTGGGAAGGCTGCTCTCTTGAGCCTCCTTAGGATGGGAGGGCAGGCAGGAGAAAAGAAAGGCTCCCCTATGTGACACTGATGTGCTCCTCTGAAGTGCCCTAGAAGTTGGCACTTTCTACTATCCCTTAACACAAAGGTCAGATGAGAGCAGAAAATCCAGCTGATCTTGAGCAAAGATAACTCAGAGTCACATATGTTCCAATAAACACAGGCTTAACAAAGGGAAACAATCAGGAAGACAGGAGTCTAATTTGGGCCTTGGGATTTTTGAAAAACAGTTCCTTGAAGCAAAGGTCTTTTAAAAACAGAATCACAAAATTTGCTATAATTAAAACTGGTAGGGGCTGGAGAGATGGCTCAGCGGTTGAGGCACTTGCCTCCAGTGCCTAAGGCCCTGGGTTCAATTCCCCAGTACCCACATGGGCCAGACCCACAAGGTGGTGGCCCTGGTGCATTCTCTCTCTCTCTCTCTCTCTCTCTCTCTCTCTCTCTCTCTCTCTCTCTCTCTCTGCTAACAACTGAAGATTTTTTTACTATAACTATAAAACCATTTTTTTACTACTTAAGAGTGAAAGTCAAGTTTATAGTGTAGTGACGATCAAAATTAAAATTTGTAAATAATTCTTTTTTTCCACTACAAATAAAAATAAAACCTACAACATTTAGAAAACAAAGAGGAAAAGAAAAATGATTTATATTCTCACTGTCCTGCCAAAACCTCTGTTGACTCTGGCATATTTCCTTACAGTTTTTCCAAAAGTCTTTTCTGGTATTTCTTTTTTTTTTCTTTTTTCTTTTGGTTTTTCGAGGTAGGGTCTCTCTCTAGTCCAGGCCGACCTGGAATTCACTATGTAGTCTCAGGGTGGCCTTGAACTCACGGCAATCCTCCTACCTCGGCCTCCCGAGTGCTGAGATTAAAGACGTGCACCACCACGCCCGGCTCTTTTCTGGTATTTCTGACAAAATAGGATGAAAGAGGAAAGACCAAAGTCTTCTAGTAATAACCCCTTTCTCCCTCACCAGAGCATTCCTCTGTAATAGTCCGTTTCCTCCCTGGAGAGGACTGCTGCCCTCCACCAGCAGGCTGGGCCTCTCTGCTCCCTTAGCCACTGCAGAATTAGTACCCTTCTTTTCTTTGAAACAATAAACACATTAGAATCTGTAATGTTGCATAGTTTTCAAAAAATAAATGTCTACAAATACTCTATTCACATGCCTTCATTTAGCAGGGGGAGAAATTCAAATGCAATTAATGTGGCAATTAAAGGTCTTTATCTTTTTTAAAGCAATTAAGATGGATTAACTGGGTCATCATTCAACTATTACAGAGAAAAAAAGTCCTTCCTCCAATGCTTAATACTTTTTGCAAGGCAATTTCTTCTGAACTGTTTTGCTTTTATAATTTGATTCTAATTTGTTCACTATATTTGTTCATTTATTATACCTTAAAATTCTTATTCTCCTAAAATACAATTGAATAAAAGTAGAAAAGTTGACAACAAAACTTGATACTGACATGAAAATTAAAATTACAGGTTTTATCTTTATTAAAGATACAGATCTTATTCAGAGGCATTGTCCGTTGCCTTCCCACGACTGACTGCTTGAACAATTCAGCCCTCAACCCCACTGAGGGGGCAGGGAAGAGGGAACCGGTGGTACCAACACATGCCTTGTTCATACAAAGTTTCTACTTAATAATAATAAAAAGATATAGATCTTCCTAAAACTCAAAAAAGATGTCATCTTGCAATCTTATTCCAAGAATTTGTGATTATGAAATTAATGAAAACAAATTGATTGCTAAAGCCCTGCTTGTTGGATTTACAAAGGAATTAGTGTTGTCTAGAAACACTCAGGCAGAATTCTCCAATGATCTGAAAGGTTTGGATGCTGGTTTAGGCCACGAACATACTAAGGACAGACAAGTAAGCAGGAAGCTTGTGCTCTAGCCACATGCAGAAAAATGCAATTTCTAAGACCAACTAGCACTTAAGGAAATAAATACACACCCAAAACTAAAAATAAAAAATAGCCATAGAATTATAGGCCTTTTGAAGTTAAAAGGGCTTTTGCCACAGAAACCTCCCAAAAGCTATAATTCAATTTTGTTACTACAAAGTCATTCTTGTTTTCTTTTCTAAAGAAAATTAAAATTCTTTAATTAATGTTTCCTAAAATGTCATTAAAACAGAATATATGTAAATAAATAAGTATACACATTTATATATATCCTATACAACTTAGAGGAAAAAAATGAAATCTGAGCTAAGCTTGGAAAATGCTATTCTAAATAAAAAGATATTATTTATTTATTTAGAGGAGAAAGAGAGAGAGAGAGAGAGAGAAAGAGAGAGAGAATGAAAGTGATTATGGGGGAGCCAGGGCCTCTTGCCACTGCAAATTAACTCCAGGTGCACTATATTGTGCATCTGGCTTTACATGGGTGCTAGGGAACTGAACCCAAGTTGGCAGGCTTTGCAGGCAAGCACAATGAACTACTGAGTCATCTCATCTCCCTAAGCATATAAAAAGATATATTACTTTTAATAATTAGATCTTAGTTGATGCAAAATTTTATTTTATTTCTGTCTGTATGTAGGGGTGTGTGAATATATGAGTGTGCACATGCCACATGTGTGTGAGATGTCCGATGTCTTCTCTTGAGACAGGGTCTCTCCTGTCATTGTTCTGCAACAGTATGGGTCAGTCTAACTGGCCCATGAGCTTCCAAACTCCTGGCTCTGCATCCCATTGTGTAGGAGTGCATTGGTATTATAGATGCTTATAACATTTTTTATGTGGCTACATGGGTGCTGGGGGACTGAATTTTGGTTGTCAGGCTTACAAACAAGCTCCTTAAACCACTGAGCCATCTCCCCAGGCCTGGAATTTCAATTTTAATAATTTTTTTTTCATTTGGATAGACTTTATTGGTTTTCAGGGGGACCACTGGCTGGGCTCTGGAAGGGCTCTGTGTTCCCCTGGTCATTCTGTTTTTGCTTGGCTGCTGCAGCTGCTGCTTTTAAATCCCTTTTTTGCTTCTTCAGCTTTTTTACCTCCTGGAAAACCTGAATGCACAGAGCCTTCTTGGCCAGGAAGCGGCGGTGGGCCCTTCGGTAGTAGAGAGGGGGAAAGGTGTACTCAATCCCCAGCTCCCTGCAGGTCTTCTCAAAGACTTCGAAACTGGTCATGCGGAGGTTCTTGAGCATCTTTTTCCTCTGGTCAATACTCATCAGCAGATAGCGTTTGTGGGCTTTATCCTTCCGATGCTTCTCCATGTGTGCTTCATAGCTGCGGATCTTGACGGTCAAGGCAATAACTCGAGCCTCCAGGGATCTGGTGTCCTCAGGGTTTGCCAGTATCTTGTTCATCAACTGTTCTTGCTTGGCTTTTAGCTTCTCTTTCTGGTTGGCCATCTCCAAAGACAAGATTCTTTTCACAACATCATCAACCTTCTCCATTGCAAGGATGTCCCGGTAGTCTTTGAGCAGTGTGGAAAGCGGTGGATCATCATATTGCGTGAGCTGAACTGGTTTCTGGCTGGTGTATCCACGGGCGGCCAGCAGAAGACTCGGAGGCTGCAGGCCGCCCCGGGGCCACGGGAAGCTGGGCGATGACTGGGGCCTGGGCCCCTGCCTGGGCTCGGATGGAACTCAATTTTAATAATTTTTTATTTTCAAAACAACTTGGAAAATGATAATCATTAGAAATGTTTAAATGGGGGCTGGAGAGATGGCTCAGTGGTTAAGGCACTTGCGTCCAGTGCCTAAGGCTGCGGGTTCAATTCCCCAGGACCCACATATGCCTGACCCACAAGGTGGTGGCCCTGGTGCACTCTCTCCCTCTCTATCTCTATCTCTGCTTAAAAATTAATAAATAAAATATTAAAAAAAGAAATGTCTAAATGACAAAAAGAACTTTAACTTATACAGTCATATAACTATCCCATTTATTCCTTAAAAAATATATATGTATGGGTGAGGGAGATGACTTAGCAATTAAAGGCACTTGCTAGCAAAGCAGCTGGTCTGGGTTCAATTTTCCAGTACTCATGTACTGTACAAAGTGCATACATCTGAAGTTTGTCTACAGAGGCAGTAGGCCCTGGCATACCATATTCTCTCTCTCTCTGTTCACAAGTGAATGAAATTTTTTTTAAAAAATGTATGTTTGGAGCTGGGTGTGGTGGTTCAAACCTTTAATCCCAGCATTTAGGAGGCAGAAGTAGGAGGATTGCTGTGAGATCGAGGCCGGCCTGGGAATACAGAGTGAGTTCCAGGTAAACCTGGGCTATAGTGAGACCCTACCTCAATGTGTGTGTGTGTGTGTGTGTGTGTGTGTGTGTGTGTGTGTGCATTTGGGCCATATATATGGGCATATGCCTATAACCTCAGCACTTGGGAGGTAGAAACAGGATGATCCTACTGGTTTGAGGCAAGCTTGAACTACATAGTAAGTTCAAGGCCAGTCTGGGCTACAGTGTGAGACTGTCTCAACTCCCTCCCCCCAAAAAAGCATATGCACATATTTATCAGCCAAAAAGTAAAATAATTACCATATACCACACATTCAACATTGTTAACATCATGCCATACTGCTCACTCTAGCTATCTATCTGAACAGATATACATTTTGGTTTTATTTTTCTGATTCACTTGCAAGTTACAGATACCTACCATTACTGGTTGTAATACCAATACTGGCAGATTAATTTTTTATTTTTTTGAGACAGGGTCTCATTTAGCCCAGAACAGCCTTGAACTCACTATATAGCCAAGGCTAGTCTGAATTTCTTATTCTCCTGCCTTCATCTCCCAAGTGCTAGGATTACAAGCTATGCCATCATGCCTGGCTACAGGTTAAATTAAAAAAAATATTTTTATTTATTTGCAAGCAGAGGAAGACAGAGAGGAGAGGGAGGGAGGAAAGGAGGGAGAGAGAGAGAGCAAGAGAGCGCACCAGGGCCTTTAGCTGCAAACAAACTCCAGATGCATGGGTCACATTGTGCATCTGGCTTTACATGGGTACTAGGGAAACGAACCAGGGTTTTAGGCACTGCAGGTAAGTGCCTTAACCAATGAACCATCTCTCCAGCCCCCATGTTAAAAATTTAAAATATTTTAATCTATTTATTTGCAGGTAGAAAGAGATAGAAGAGAGACAGAGAGAATGGGTGTGCCAGGGCCTCTAGCCACTACAAATGAACTTCAGATGAATGCATCACATTTGAACCTGGATCGTAGGTTTTGTAGACAAGTGCCTTAACCTCTGAGCCATCTCTCCAGCCCTCATGATAAATCTTGAAAGAATCTTTCATGATGTTACTCATTTAATTGAGGGCTACAACATCTTCTTGCTAGTTGAGCTCTAAAAATTCCAAGTCTTTCAAGCCTTCCCTTTCTTAAAACTTCAGTTACTTAAAAAAAAAAAAACAACTTTTAAATATTTTTATTTATTTATTTGTGAGAAAGAGGTAGACACAGAGAGATTGAGTATGAGCGTACCAGGGCCTTCTGCAAATGATCTCCAGATGCATGTGCCACTTTGTGCAGCTAGCTTTACATGGTTACTGAGGAATTGAACTTGGACCATCAGGCTTTGTAAGCAAGTGCCTTTAACCACTGAGCCATCATCTCTCTAGTCCCCTCAATGACTTTAAAAAAATTTTTTTTTTGAGGTAGGGTCTCGCTCTAGTCCAGGCTGACCTGGAATTCACTATGTAGT
>PVHP010002358.1:65210-91067 GCA_004024765.1 Zapus hudsonius
CTCTAGTCCAGGCTGACCTGGAATTCACTCTGTAGTCTCAGGGTGGCCTTGAACTCACAGCGATCCTCCTACCTCTGCCTCCCGAGTGTTGGGATTAAAGGCATGCGCCACCACGCCCGGCTTCATCTTTCCTTCTCTTAATCTAATAAAGTCTCTCTAAACTTTTAAAAATATTTATTTGAGAGAGAGAAAATGAGACAGAGACAGACACACATATAGAGCATGGGCACACCAGGGTTGAACTCCAGATGCATGTGCCACTTTGTGCATCTTGGCTCCATGTGGAAACTGGGGACTTGAACCTGGGCTGTCAGGGTTTGAAGCAAGTGCTTTAATCACCAAGCCATCTCTCCAGTCCTCTCAATTACTTTTGATTAAGAAAATGTGTTATTTACCTAATCCCATATCTACTCATAGTAAACCTTTCTTCTCCAAGAGGCTATGTTGATTTTTTTTTACAAGTCTACTTTTCTAGGTAGAAATAGGAGCTCAAACTGGAATACCTGAGTTCAATCCCTAGGCCCCATGTAGAAAGCCAGGCATGACAGGCTTCTATAATCACAGCACACAGACAATAATGGGAGGCAGAGACAGGGAAATTTCTCAGAAGCTTGGGTTAGCCCAGCAAAGAATCCAGAGCAAAAAAACCCTGCTTCAAATGGGTTAGACAGAAGAGGACCAACCCAAAACTTGTCCTCTGACTTCCACATGCACACTGTGGCAAGCACACACACACATGTGCATGCACACACAAATAATAACACATTTTTAAAAATTAAAAAATTGCTCACTGATTAAAAAGGAATAATAGCCTGGATATATAACACATTAAAAAAAGGGGTTTAGAGGGCTGGAGAGATGGCTCAGCAGTTAAGGCACTTGCCTCCAGTGCCTGAGGCCCCGGATTCAATTCCCCAGTACCCACATGGGCCAGACCCACAAGGTGGTGGTCCTGGTGCTCCCTGTCTCTCTGTCTCTCTCTCTCTCTGCTTGAAAAATGAATAAATAAATTAAAAAAAAAGACTTAGAAAGCCTTTATTAGATTAAGAGAAGGTAGAGGGGTAAGTTCAGAGAGCTCCTGCCATGTGGAAGGCAGGAGGGGTGAAGCTTTTTTTGGCAGTGAAGACAGTACAGGACGTTTTCTCTCATTGCGTCCTCTCAATATCACATCCAATAGTAACCTACTCACAGTCTAGCAAAATCATGGTGTTTTTTAGGCTAGGTAAAAATATAAATTGGAGCCAATGAAGATGAAAAAGCTAAGCAGCTAATCGGTATGTATATAATAGGTCAGGAAGAGTGGGAACTCGAGAAGCTTACTGGAGTACAGAGACTGAGTGAAAAGAGGAAACTGAGTGGTGAAGAGATGAAATGCCAGAGATGCACAGAAAGAGGCGGTGAGACAGAGAGGCTGTCTCTAAAAGCAGTCTTAGTTCCTGGCGATCTTCCAGGGAGGAAGAGAGTATGCTAAATGTAATGTCCCATCCTTGGTTTTCCAAGAAATTTCCTGCTAGAAGCTACATAACCAGACCCTTAATCTGAGCTATCTGGGTTCTGTGCCTAGGTGTCAAAAGTCCCTTAGTCTAGATGTTTATCATTACAAAACAACTGAAACTTCTGACTCCTAAGGCTTCCTAAAACCCAGGAGTATTGGAGAATTCACCATTCATGCTACAGGATTCCTATTTCTAAACAAGGGATCAACAGTATGAAATTTGGCTCCCAATGAGATATGGTCTAACATGTCTCCAATACTATACTTAACATTATTATTTGTTTTGTTTTTTGAGACACTGTCTCAGGCTAGCCTTGAACCTCACTATGTAGACAAGGATGACTTGAACTCACGATCCTCTTTTCTCTATCCTACAGGGCTAGGATTACAAATGTGTGCCTCCATGCCTGGTGTTATTCTGCTTTTTGTTGTTTTGTTTTTGAGACAAGTTGTCTTGCCACAAAAATCAAGGTTTGGCCTGAAACTTGCTATGTATCCCATACTAGCTAAAAACCTACAATCTTCCTGCTTCCACTTTCTGAGTGCTGGGATTATAGGCATGTGCTACAATGTCTGACTCTTCTAGTTTTCATTTTATCTATGTGCCTTATAGCATCCATCACATATACTACATACTTGATATCACAAGTTTTCCTCAAATAAAGCCTTCAGATTTATGATATAAATAGATATGTGCTAATAAAACCATGTATTATCAATGTATATAGATCACTCTTGGCGTTTTAAAAATTATTTGAGTCTATTATTATTTTGGTGGTAGTGGAGTTTGAACTCAGGGCCTCAAGCATGCTGGGCAAGCACTCTACACTAAGTTATATCTCCAGGTCTTCCTGTTGTTTTTAGATAGGGTCTCACAGTGTAGCCCAAGCCAGCCTCAATTTAAGATTTTTTTGCCTCTATCTCCTGAGTGATGGGATTATAGCCAAGCACCACAAGGCCTTGGCTTCTTGGTGATAGTTAATGTTTGTACTTCTAACTAAATTATAAGGAGTGATTATGCCTAGTTTTGCTTACCACTGTATACCTTGGGGCTATAATGGTTTCTGGCACTATTAACATCTTAATATATACAAAGCAATAAATTTTACTTCCTCCCTTCCCCCTCTCCCCACCATGCTGGAGACTAAATTCAGGCAAATGCTCTACTCTGAGTTAGATGGTCACCAAACTAGAATTTTTTTACTTTGCTCCTGCCTCACTTGCCAATTCTCCTCATACCTGCTTCCATCTTCACTACACTGGTAACAAGCATCTCCTTTTTTACTAAGCTGTTTAAGATAAAAACAAGAAAACCAAACAAGTCTTAATTCTTCTTTGACATCCAATCCATCAACAATATAGCTTAAATCTTTCCTCTTCTACCTCCACCTGAGTAATCAATGTTTACTGCAGTGGCCTTCTCATTTCCCTGCTCTTACTTTTACTCCACTATATTGACTGTTGCGTTTTTTTTTTTTTTGCATTTTTCAGCAAGAGTGATCTAAAATATAAATCAAATTATAGCCTGGCATTGTGGCACACGCTTTCAATCCCAGAACTAGAGAGGCAGAGGTAGGACGATTGCCATGAATTCAAGGCCAGCCTGGGACTATAGAGAGTTCCAGGTCAGCCTAGGCAAGAGTGAGATGCTACCTTGAAAAAAAATTATTTCCCTTATTTAAAAATTCTTGGTTTCTATCAGAATAAAGCCCACAACCAGATGGCTTCTTGTAAAGCTCAGGACCATGAGCCCTAGCTTCCAGCTATACAAACTCAAGCCTTAAGGCATAGGCTCTTCCTGAATCCCAAGCCTATGATAGTACCTTCTTACTCCTTTGGATCTTAGTTCTAAACTTCACCCTCTCAGAGACTGTTCTTGTCAACACATAGACAACCATCTCCTCGAACACAGTTCTGTTACCATCTGCTTTAGTGTCTTCATACCATCCTTATAAGTCATTTTATCTATTTATTACTTCCCTTCCCCAGAATGGAAGCTCATTGAGGGCAGTCAGTCCGCACTGAGAACAGGGCCTAATATACAGTGATCACTCAGTACTTTCTGAATAAATAAACCTTATTGTATCCGTCTTGTTCTTTAATTTTTTTTTTATTCCAGGATGACCCGGAATTCACCATGTAGTCTCAAGGTGGCCTTGAACTCACTTTGATCCTCCTACCTCTGCCTCCCTAATGCTGGGATTAAAGGCATGCACCACATGCCCAGCTTTTCTTTCTCTTTTTAAAGCCACATGTATAATATATAAATCCACCTCCCTAAGATCTTGCATTCTTCTATGACTGATGTATAGTCAACAGTATGATTAATGGAAGACTGCTTAAGTCTATAGATGCAAGACAAACTTTTTGCAGTATACCAGAAACGTTATATCTAATCTACCCTCACTCCTAACTCTTGGAGTGTGGGCTGTAAAGATACTTCAACGGGAAGAAAATTTGCTTTTTATTACTTTCCTCCAGATAGGCGTTTCCTTTTTCTAACTTGAAATTCATTACATTCCTTTTCAGGATTCTAGGATATTACATAATTCCTCAAATGTCAACTTGTTGAAACTTGGCCCTTGATGTTACATCTTTCTCTCTTTTGTAGTATTACAAAACATCTTAAATAGAAACAGAGCTACTAAGGTGCCAGACTGAAGCATAGGACCTCATCCCATCCACCAACAAGCTAATCACTGAGTTAGTGTATCACTCTTACTCTTACCTCTATCCTCCAAGTACAGGAACAGTCAGGGCAGATAGAACAGAAGGGGTCAGTGACCTGGAAGGCTTGGTTATCAGAGCAGACAGTCTCAGATGGGGATAATGAGAGAGGAAATGAGACCGTATGAATGGCAATATAAGCCGGGCCTTCACTGAAATACAATTTAATAATTGTGTTCCTAATTTCTGTTTCAGATTGAAGATTATTTTCTGCGCTTTCTACAGATCACAGTGGAAGCTTTTGTCCATTATATTCTTTAGTGTCCTTTATGTGAAGGGAACCACAAAATATATGCTCCCTAGAATTTACCACAAGGAAGAAGACTCACTTGAAGATCAAACTTGGAATTTTTTTGTTTATCAAACAATGCCAACCATATGAGGTCATGGGCTTTTCAGAGCTGGAGGAGCTACTGTGAATCAAGTGGCCCAGCATATTCTAAAATGGACTTCAGGTGTTACGAAGAAAAAAGTTTAATGTTAAATAATTTTTTTTTATTTCTGTATCTATTTTTTTGAGTTATATAATTCACATACCATGAAATTCACCCTTTTAAAGTATACAATTCAGTTGCTTCTAGTATATTCAGAGTTGTACACTATTAAATTAGAACATTTTTATTGCCCTCCAAAAGACTCAACATTCTCTATTACCTCAGCAAAAATAAGTCTTTGTCAAAGGAATTTCTGAAATTTTGGTTATGTTTTGTGAATTTATAAGATAGGCTATGATGGACAGTACTTTTACCATATATATGTGTATATACATATATAAATAAAAGTATACATACATATACGCATATGGTTTTCTTTAGTTCTTTTCCTGTTGTTTATTTTTGGGGGGAGTGTTGTTGCACTTTTGAGACAGGCTCCAACTCCATAGTCCAGGGTAGCCTGGGACTTGTGGCAATGTACCTAGTTCAGCCTCCCAAGGGCTAGGATTACAGGAGTGAGCCACCACACCAGGTTTTTCCAAACATATTTCATAGCGAACATTTTTTTACTATGCTAAATGCTGTATATGTACTGCTTCAGTTAATTTTCACCAAAAAAAATTTAAGAGGAACCTATGTCATAAATGTAAAGTATTAAGGCAAAAAGAGATAAGATTAAGCAACTTGCTGAAGGTTTCTTAACCATTCCACTCATGATTCCCCACAGAACTGACTAGCTGTGGAAAGAAAATACACAACCAGTATTTTATAGGTCATATATTTGTAAGTGCTAAGTAGGGGCCAGAAAAGTAAGCTGCTTGCCAAGAATTTACAGCAGTCTTTCTCTCTTTTTTTCCTTTAGTTTCCTGGCTAATTTATAGCTAAATTTTTTTTTTAAATATTTTTTATTTATTCATTTTCAAGCAGAGAGAGAGAGAGAGAGAGAGAGAGAGAGAGAGAGAGAGAGAGAGAGAGAGAGAGCGAGCACCAGGGCCACCACATTGTGGGTCTGGCATATGTGGGTCCTGGGGAATTGAACCCAGGGCCTTAGGCACTGGAGGCAAGTGCCTTAACCGCTGAGCCATCTCTCCAGCCCTATAGCTAAATTTAGACCGTAATTACAGTTAACTAACCCCAGGTCCCTGACACAATCACTCCTTTCTTTAAATGCCTGCCCCTTCTTCTTTTTCTTAATTTTAACACTATGGACTACCTTAAAACTTTGTTGAGATTGACTCTCTCTCTCTCTCTCTCTGTCTCTCTGTCTCTCTGTCTCTCTGTCTCTGTCTCTCTGTCTCTCTGTCTCTCTCTCTCTCTCTCTCTCTCTCTCTCTCTCTCTCTCTCTCTCTCTCTCTGTCGCGCGTGTCCATGCACTTGCCTGTGGTGGTCAGAACATAACCGGGGTCCTGCTCCATTGCCCCTCTTCCTTTCTAGTTTGGGCCCAAGTACTGACACCAGAGCTTCGCTAGCCTGGGCAACTCACGGGTCTTGGCTCTGCTGTGCAGGACTGGGATTACAGGAGTGCCCGGCCACCCAGCGGTTTCCGTGGGACCTGGAGATTTCAACTCAGTGGGCTTCAGGCCAGCCCGTTTGTGCAGGAAGTGCTCTTAACAGCTGAGCTGTCTGTCTCTCCAGCCCAAGGCCATGCGACTTTGCTTTCTGCAGCGATTTCTTCTCCCTCTAAGCAAGGCACGCTCCCACCTCTTCGGAGGTACCAATCCCAGACACCCTCGGATGCCTAGTATGAGCAGGCATCCCACTCGGGTTTCCACTCATCCCCGTATCCCCTCTCCTCGGGGCGGGGAGCCCTGACGGAGACCCCCACGCACGCTGGCCGAAACTGCTCCCCGCCAGGACGGCTGGACCGGCCGTGCGCAGCCAGGTGACAGTCGGAACAATGACGGTCCGGGTCGGCGGCCAGGGCGGGCGGCAGCCCCATCCCATCCGCCCCGGGCCCACCCCGAGCCAGGGCCGGCTCGGCCCCTCGCGGACCCGGAGGGCCCCGGCCAAGCCAGGGGCCCACGCGTGGACGCCGGGTCACCGCCCCGGCCCGGGGTCGCGCGCCCCCGCCCCCCGCCCCGCGCCATCTTGAAGCGCCGGGACGGTCGCAGCGGCCGGGCCGCCCCGAACCGCTGCTCCCGCGGTTACTCACCGGCGCTGCCCGGGGCCGGGCCCCCTGCCACCCCCGCGACCCCCGCCACGGCCAGCAGAAGCAGCAGCGCGCTCCGCGGGGAGGCCCGGACGCTCGCCATGTCCCGGCCGGGCGGGTCCGGAGCGGCGGGATGCTCGGACCCCCAGCCTGGCCGCCGCGGCCGCTCCCCGCCGGCCCCGCCCCCGCCGCCCTGGGCCGCTGCCGATTGGCTGCGGCGCGCTGGAGCCCCGCCCCCGGCCGCTTCGCGATTCCAAAACCTCCCGGGGAGCGGCTGCGCGCCCGGGACCCCGGCCCTTTGTTACAGCCCAGCTGTGTGTCCGAGCCGCGGCCGGTGCGGGCCGGCGTTCTCCCAGGGCAAGGCCCGAGCTGTCAGGGCTGCACGCGCCTTTGGACACCCGGGGCCACCGAGCCGCCAAGATTGCACTGCAAGTTCAGCAGAAATACAAGGGCGACCCGTCCAGGCGCACGCAGGGGCTTCCCTTCTGGCTTCCCCAGGGATCGTCTCAGCGGTTTTGTTTTTGTTTTTATTCAAATGTTTCGCGGACCTAAAGAAGGAGTGTCACCCGGCCTCTCCCAAAAGCTGAAGGGGTCTGCTGCTGGAAGGGCCCCCAAAGAAGGCCAGAGGCTCAGACTCACCGCGTGCCTCTCACTACCAACATCCAGAGGACACGGAGGGAGGGTGGGGCATCTGGACTGTTGATACCCTTGAATGTCCGATCTGGGAGTTCAGATTGTGTTATAGCAGCTACTGTGGAGAATCTGCTAGCTATCAAAGCTAATTCATCACATAGGCACACCTTCCCTCCTCCTGTCTGCCCTGCTCCCTTACTCCCCAACAAATAGAACAACCATTTTGGAATTATCTTTCTGTTTAGGGATGAAGCCAATTGCTTATTTCCAGTTTGTCTCTGTTTAGATCACCAGATGTGGTTGGCTTTTGCATGGGACAGAGTGCAGCAATGTGCAAAGAGCAGGGACTGACACACCTTCCTGAGTCCACCACTTCCAACCAGCCCTGAGACCTGGGCAAGGACATTTAATTTAGGAGTCGCGGTCCTTTCACTTATGCTGGCCCTCCTAATAAGAATAAAGAACACACTTTTAAAAAACGAGAAAGGGTCTCATGGAACCCAGGTTCACTTCAAATCCTGAGACTTGGGCAAGGACATTTAATTTAGGAGTCGCGGTTCTTTCACTTATGCTGGCCCTCCTAATAAGAATAAAGAACACACTTTTAAAAAACGAGAAAGGGTCTCATGGAGCCCAGGTTCACTTCAAATTCCAAATGTAGCCAAAGCTGGCCTTGATTGCCTGATCCTCTGGCCTCCACCTCCCCCACCTCGCAAGTGCTGGAACTGCAGGGATGCGTCACTATGCCTGGTTTCATATTGTTTTAAAAACATCTAACACAATGATATTAATATTATCATATTCAAACTGTAATGAGAGATTTTTCCACTTGGGCTCCAGGACTGACTAGCTGGATTTATTTTCCACTTTGCTTCCTAATTCTCCTTAAGAGAGAAGAGTCAAAAAGTCTAGACTGAAGACAGACACGTGGTGGCACATACTTATAATGACAGCACCCAGGTGGCCCAGGCAGGAGAATAGTGAATTTGAGGCCAGCCTGGGCTATATAGTGAGACTTTGTCTCAAAAAAAGAAGAGTCTAGACTAGGCTGGGCATTATGGCTCATGCCTTTAATTCCAGCACTCAGCAGGCAGAAGCAGGAGGAGGATCATCATGAGGTCAAGGCCAGCCTGAGATTACATAGTGAATTCCAGGTCAGCCTGGGCTAGAGCAAGGTCACCAGTAGCAATGTGTGGTTTTTGAATACTTGAAATATGACTAGTCCAATCTGAAGTCAAATTTTAAAGACAGTATAAAAGGAAGAATGCAAAATATATTAAAATCAATTCACCTATTTCTTTGTATTTCTTTTAAAATCTGGCTTTACTTTTTAGGGCAGTTTTAGGTTCACAGCAAAACGGAGTGGAAGATATTGACGGTATGTGCTTGTCATATGCACAACCTCACTAATCAGCACTATGTACCTGAGTGACACACACATGTGACTATGGATGAGCCTGTCTTGACACAAGGGTTGACTCTGGGATTATATAGTTTGTGTGTTTTGACAAATGCTTTTAACATTATGTATAATAATGTTTGCCTACCATGATTCCTTCTAGCTGTTTTTTAATGTGTCTATTAGAAAACTTATAATTAAGGTCTGGAGAGATGGATCAGCAGTTCAAGGTGCTGGCTTGCAAAACCTGGGGTTGATTTTAAGTACCACATAAAGCGATGCACAAAGTGACACACGTATCTGGAGTTCTTTTGCAGTGGCAAGACGCCCTGGCACGCAAAATTCTCTTACTCAACTCTCTCTGCCTCTTTCTCTCTTTGCCTGTCTGTCTCAAATGAATAACATATTTTTTAAAAAAGAAGACATAATTATGTGGTTCACTTTGGAGCTCACAATATATTTCCATAGTGCTGGTGTATCAGCTTTCATTTAAAACAGGATTGATGATGAGGATCCATATAGTACCTTTAAAACTACTCATTAATGATTGTGTCCTGAGGCAAAAATTCATCTTTTTGTATTTTAGATAAATTTAGATAAATAAACTAACAAACTTCTCCCTCTCACTCTCTTCCTCTCTTTACCTCCTTCCTTCTCTTCCTCCCTCTCCATGCTTACCCTGTGCTTACAATTGAACCCAGGCCTCACAAATGGTAGGCTTGCACTATAACATTGAACTAAGTCCCCAACCCATTCTACAAATTTTAAAAAAATATTTTTATTATTTATTTGTAAAGAAAGAGAGAGAAAGAGAAGTCTCTAGCCACTGCAAACAAACTCCAGATCATGCCCCACTTTGTGCATCTGGCTTTAGGTGGGTACTGGGGAATCAAACCCAGGCCAGCAAGTTTTGTGAGGAAGTGCCTTCATCACTGAGCCCTCTCTCCATCCCTACGTGTTTCTTTAAAGAATGTTCCTCTTTGTTTGTTTGTTTTTGGCATTCAGTTACTTTTGGATGTACTTAGATCACACATCTGCTTCATCAATGTTACCATATTCCGTTGTATGATAAAATATATGTATGACAAGCACTTTCAAGTCCTTGCCTGCTAAATCCAACATCTGGTTTATCTTGGCAATGATTTCTATTGACTGCTCTTAATCATTGTAATTGATTATATTTTTCCAGTTTCTTCACATGACTAATGAAGTTTTATTTTATGCTGGACCTAGGACAAAATAAGAATATGGTCCCCACCCTTAGGGCATGACTATTTACTACAGCAGGAAAAATGGAAACTATAGAAATAGGGCCAACCAATAGGATTACGGACATTCTAAACCTACAAATAAAGCACAATATGTAAATTTAACATTTTGCATAGTGAAAATGGCAAAAGAAAGAACAACTGATATTTTTACTTATTTATTTCCAAGCAGACAGACAGAAAGAGAGAGGGGGAGAGAGAGAGAGAAAGGGCGTGCCAGGGCCCCTAGCCATTGTAAACTCACTCCAGATGCACATGCCACTTTGTGCATCTGCCTTTACCTGGGTACTAGGGAACTAAACCCTGGTCATTAGGCTTTACAGGTAAGCTCCTTAACCATGGTGCCATCTCTCTAGCCCTGACCTAGTATCTTACCAACCTTTTCTCCTTGGTTTGTCTGTTCCAGCCAAGTCTTGCTCTGTGTCTTGTGTAATTCCTCCATGGAAACTTTGTCTGGAATCCATTTCTCCCGGTTAGTTATTCTCTCTCCTTTTTGTAAGATCTTAACTCAAATGGTCTTTTGTTGCCCACTGGAAATTGCAACTCCACCCTACCCCATGTGCCTGAACTTTTATTTTATCTTTTTATTATTTTATTTTTGAGACCAGATCTCATGTAGCCCAGGTTGGACTCATACTCACTTCTATAGCTGAGGATAATCTTGAACTTCTGATCTTCCTGCCTCCACCTCCCAAGTAGAAGGATTACAGGTGTAATTCTCCATGTCTGGCTCACCGTTCCTGGATGAGGCATAAAACACATATGTAAACATCAGCTATAGAAGAATCCTGTGGTTAATCAGGTATAGTACTTCAGATACTCACCAGTCCCTGATCATCTGATTCATTTTATGCAGGAGGAAGAGAATCATTAGAGGAGAAAAGGGGGTTTCTTGTGGGGCAAGTACTGGTGTGAGACATGAAAACCCCAGGGAGACTTGAGAAGGCAATAAGATCTGAGCCTCACTTCTTAGGTGAGTTCAGGGGACTTAAAAATCCCTTTACCATCAGCACAATGAGGGTCAATGTGGGCTGAGGAGTTAGATCCTCAGTACCTATGCAAAAACATCTGGTGTGGTGGCAAGAAACTGTCATCCCAGTGCTGGGGGGTGGGGAGGATGGGGCACAGAGACAGGAGGATCCCTGGGGCTTGTTGGCCAGCCAGTCTAGCCTAATTGGTGAGCTTCAGACCAATGAGAGACCCTGTTTCAAAAAAAAAACCCCAAAAATACAGAAGCCAGGTGTGATCACACACAGACACACACACACACACACACACACACACACACACACACACACACACACCCCTTTGGTCCTAGCTGTGAGTTCAAAGTTAGCTTGGGAATCAGCTGTGGTGGCACACACCTCATCACCCAGAAGGCTGAGGTAGAAGGATCAATGTGAGTTCCAGGCCAGCCTGAGACTACATAGTGAATTCTGGGTCAGCCTGGGCTAGAGTGAGACCCTATCTCCAAAAACAAACAAACAAATGAAAGTTATCCTGGGGCTACAGAGTTCTTAGCCTGGGCTACAGTGAGAGGCCATGTTTGGAAACAAAACCAAACCAGCACATAGAATTCCTGAGGATGATATCCAGGGTTGTCCCCTGGCCTTCACATGCACAGGCACACATATGCACTATCACCTGCACATACATGCAAACACATGCACAACTCACACACACATGAAATGGAATGGCCTCAGCTCTCTTGTTCCCACAGAAGAGCAGCTGAATGTTTTCTATGCCCTGCTGGAGAGGCAAAGGAAAAGTTGAATGGGTGAGATCCTGGAGAGGCCTGAAGACCAGAAAGAGGCCCCACAGCTGTGCAACCGGAAGCCAGATGAGAATGCAGGGGTCCACAGGGGCTGATGATAACAACCGAAGACCAGATGTCCTGCCCTCTCCCCAGGCCCAACTTCTGGCAAAGCTCTATATATTCTCCTCAAAATTAGGGAGGGTTGGGTGAGGCATGACAGCGCACACTTTTAATCCCAGCATCCAGGAGGCAGAGGTAGGAGAATCTCTGTGAGTTCCAGGCCAGCCTGAGACTAGAGATTAGAGTGAATTCCAGGTCAGCCTGGGCTAGAGTGAGACCCTGCCTCAAAAGCACCCCCCCATAAAAAAACAGCTAGGGAGGATAGTATTGACTAGACTAAATCTCCTGAACTGAGGTGAAGTTTAACCAGCAGGAAGGGATATGCAGAGTCAACTGTTTTCCATTAAAGACTGTCTAGAAGTGGTTGCTTGGAAGCAACTGCCCTGCCAGAGACAATTTTTTCCAGTTGTAGATCATGCTCACTATTTAATTTAATAACTTGGAGTGTGGCCTTGGAGAACAAACCTCCCCTGTCGTCTTGGAGGAGGACTGGCATACCTGACATCCCCTGACTCCTACAGTGAGCTCTCTCGGAGGAAGGAAGCCCTTCCCCACGGCATCCAACACCACTGTGTTCTTCAACCCGAGATGCTCTCAACCTGAGATGCCTGCCAGCCTCCGATGAGCTCTCTAAAGACACCAGCCTGAGGGTATGAACTTGTCTCCTATTGTCTACTCTCGTTGCTATTCATTTCAGTAACTTTCAAGCTTAAAAAATGATGTTAGGTCTGGGGACGTAGCTCAGTGGTAGAACACTGCCTAGTATTCCAATACTATGGCTAAAAAAAAAAAAAAAAGAAAAAAGTTATTTTTACTGTTTCTAGAAATCTAGCCTATAAAACAGAAAGGTGCTTCATATGTACATATATATGCATATCTGTGTATATAAATGGTACTGGGATTAAAGGCATTTGCCACCATACTCGGCCCCCCGAGTTTTTGTTAAAAAAAGACATTAAATTAAACATTAAATATTAAAATTTATTGAAAAGTTTTTAGTAGGATTTGACAACTGCTCAAATTCAAAATCAAAGAAGCAGAAATCAAAGTGTACGGTTCAAAGCTGGGCATGGTGGCTCATAACTTTAATCCCAGGACTTGGGAGGCTAAAGTAGGAGAATCACTATGAGTTCGAGACTAGCCTGGGCTATGGAATGAGTTCTAGGTCAGCCTGGGTTAGAGTGAGCCCCTCACCTCAAAACAAAACAAAATATATGGCTCATCCTGGTACTCTTTCCAACATGACCAGCTAACATGGTCATTGTTACTATGCCGCTGGCTCTGACACCATAGTGAGGCTATGCACGGAGCAGATGATCAGAGTTCCAAGGGCCCAGCACATCACTGAGGACAGTCTCCTGTGTAACTTTCTATGAGTGATGTGCTTAGGCTGGGATTTTCCAATCAAAGACACATCAAATATAAATAAATGCCCAGAGATGACAGGATCAGATTTATTTTAAGGTCTCATGTGATGATGACCTTTACTATGTTAAAAAATGAAACATCACAAATTTGTTTATGTCCATTATTTCCATATATCTTAAACATCATTTGCAGTATATATGCCCTTATATGTGTAGTTATATACAGGACTTTATTTATAAATAAGTAAATGCTAGGCAAGCAAGCGCTCTACAACTAGTTATTTTAAATCCCACTCCCAAGACTATGTGGAGATACAGGAATGGCCAGTGAAGAATAATGGAAGAAAACAAAGATCTTTGGAAGGTAAAAGTGTTAGAATCTTCTTCTAGACAGAGTATCTATTACTGAGCCACTTGTTTAAAAGTTAGTCAGATACGAATGGAACCCTAGAAACCCTCATCCTGTAAAACTTGGATTCTTGTTACCTAAAGCAGGCTATGTTTTTCAAGAATTTTGTTCAACGTATGTTTGAGCATATCTGTTTTGATTTTGATATCAACTTTCTTTTCCAGAATAGTGAATCACACTGTCTTCCACAGCTGGCATAAATATGTCATTTGGATCTTTTTTTAGCTTTTTGTGATCATGATGGCGTTTTATGTTTAGCTCTAATCTATTTGAAGTTCATGGCAGCATATGGTGTAGAGCATGGTTCAAAAGCAAACCGTTCAATTGAATGTTGTTGCTATTCCACTATTTATTAAAATGTGATTCCTCTTTATGCTATTAATTTTGATCTGTCATGTGTGTATTAATTCCTTACGGTTTGAATTTATTTTCTGATATTGATACCACAAATTTTCACAAACCTTTTTTATTTTTCATTTTTGAGTCAAGGTCCCATGTAGCTCTGGCTGTCTCAAACTCACTATGTAGCCAAGGTTCACCTTGAACTCCTATCTCTTCTGCCCCCACCTCCAGAGTACTAGGGTTGCAGATGTGTGTGCCTGCAAGCCTGGTGTGATTTTATAAAACTTTTAAAAGATCTTTGTGTTGTTCAACTATTCCTCACTAGTAATCTATGTAGTTCAGTACTACGGGGTGGGGGTGGGAGGATTTAAAATACCAGATATCTATGGCTGAGGAGTGCCACTCAGTAGAAGTGCTTGCTTAGTATGCACAAGGCCCTGGGTTCCATCCCCAGTACCACAAAAACCAACAAGCTTTCAGGCTAGATCTCTTATCAGTTGTACTTCAGTAGACTTGGAATCTTTGTGTGTGTGTGTGTGTGTGTGTGTGTGTGTGTGTGTGTGTGTGTGTGTGTGTTGGGGGTGATGATTAAAACCCAAGAATATGCATAGTTGACTTCTTTTCTTTGTTACCTTTTGGGAGTGTCTCCCTTGGGAATTGGGGCCATTTCTTCCTTCCAAACCCCTGGCCAAACACTGTGCCTTCTTTTACACTTCTGTAACTGCTTGTTTTATTTGACTTTTGGGCTGGTGGTGGGAGGTGGGTAGGGTCTTATATATATAGCCCAGGATGGCCTAGAACTCACTATGTTGCCCAGGCTGCTGGAACTCACTGTGATCTTCCTGCCTCAGACTCCCTAGTGCTGGGATTAGAGGCACGAGGCATCCTTCCATCTTTTTTTTAAAAAATATTTTATTTATTAATTTTCAATCAGATATATATGTATATGTATATATATATATATATATATATATATATATATATAGAGAGAGAGAGAGAGAGAGAGAGAGCACCAAGGCCACCACCTTTTGGGTCTGGTTTATGTGGGTCCTGGGGATTTGAACCTGGGGCCTTAGGCACTGGAGGCAAGTGCCTTACCCGCTGAGCCATCTCTCCAGCCCCCCCTTTTTTTTTGATTTTGTTTTTTCGAGGTAGGGTCTCACTCTAGCCCAGGCTGGCCTGGAATTCACTATGTAGTCTCAGGGTGGCCTTGAACTCATGGTGATCCTCCTACCTCTGCCTCCGAGTGCTGAGATTAAAGGTGTGCGCCACCATGCCCGGCCCCATCTTTAATTTATTTCTTGATTTCAAATGTCAGTCTGTGTAGGTCTGTGCACCTGATTTGGGAAAGTTACTTCCATATCATAACTTTTCTAAATATATTAATGCTAATAGTTTTCTGACTAATTTTTAAAACTATAAAAACTATTTTCTGCTGTATTCTGCCTCTTATTTTGTACATTTTTTATACCTATTTTCATTTGGATGCATGTTAGGACTATTTGAGATAAGAATTAAGGTGGGGTCATGGTAGAAGACAGTTTTAAGGGAAATTAACTGATATAAAAAGATTGTACAGATCTGGGGATGTAGTTTAATCGATACAGTGCTTGTCTAGTATGAACAAGGTTCTGAGTTTGATCCCTAGCAGCACAAACAGAGCATCCTGATGCACATCTGTAATCCCAGCACTCAGGAGGTAGAGGCAGGAAGATCAGAAGTTTAAGGTTATTCTCAGCTACGTAGCAAGTTTGAGGCCAGCCTGGGAAGCAAGCATTCAAAACACATGAGTTTGGGCTGGAGAGATGGCTCAGCGGTTAAGGTACATGCCTCCAGTGCCCAAGGCCCTGGGTTCAATTCCCTAGTACCCACGTAAGCCAGACACCAGACACAAGGTGGCAGCCCTGGAATACTTTCTCTCTCTCTCTCTCTCTCTCTCTCTCTCTCTCTCTCTCTCTCTCTGCTTGAAAATGAATAAATAAAAAATATTTTAAAAAACACATGAGTTTATGGGGAGGGGCATCTGATTCAAGCCACTACATATATATACACACACTTGTATAATTCCCATCACAATAATAAGACATAAAACACCCTTACCACTCCCTAAAACTTGCAATCTTGCGATAAGCTGGTTCCAGAGAACAGTTGCTATACTTGGCTGCCTGCTGCTATGTCTCTTTTTAGTATTGGTCCAACCCCATGTGCTCCTCTTCTGTCACACATATTTCACTTAGGATAATGCTTTTGAGATAATCTCATTTTATGGTAGTTTGATAGCATTCCATTGTACGGATATACCAAAGTTCTGTTTCGTTTTAGTTTATTTTGAGGTAGGGTCTGACTTTGTATTTATTCCAGGCTGGCCTCAAACTCATTATTCTTCTGCCTCGGTTTCTGGAATACTGAGGTTGTAGGTGTGAGTCACCATGCTGCATTTCTTATCTTTTGACATACTGGTCAGAGTTGTGGCTGTTATCAGTAGGGATTCTATGACCGTTTGTGTGGACATTCATTTTCATTGCTTTTGGGTAAGCACTCATGTCTTGTGTACCCAAAGTGTTCTAATTTATGGAAGTGACTGGTAATGGCTCAAATGCCAAGGCCATTGAAAGACTATTACTCGCATCACACCACACTGTGGTCCCGTGGAGAAGCACGAAGGTGGGTCAGGAGAAAGGGGAAGGCGCAGGACTTCATCAGGGTTTTGTGATCAATTCAAGGTAGGGCAGAATGGCAGCTGAGGACTGGCTTGTTGGCACGCTGGTAGATATGGGGCTATGGAATCGGTCTTTACACTTGGCCTTGGATGATTTAGGAGAAGGGAAATCTTGGCTGTGTGTGAGTTAGATAAGGATGGGCTCTGGGTCTCAGGGGAGATGTAAACAACTTTTGCTTTTCATTTGACATGGCAATTAATAGATGCCAACAAGATAAACACAGAATCTAGGAAACAGAGAAACTCAGGTGGGGGTTACTGAGTCATAAGGAAATGTGTGTCTAACATTATAAAAAACTATTTTACATTCCCATCAAAAATGTGTGAGTTCAATTTCTAGCCCTCCCGCCCATGGACTGTTCCAGCAATCCCACTGAGGAGGGCCCTCAGTGGATTAGGGGCAGGGAGGAGGGAAGTGAGGGTACCAACACAAGACTTGTTCATACAGAGTTTCCACTTATTAACAATAAATAAATAAAACAATGACTTGAAAAATGCGTAAGTTCTCATTGCTATGCATCCCTCCACACTCTCAGTATCTTCAGGTTTAAATGTTGGACATTCTACTGGAATCTCACTGGGATTTGAGTTCGAATTTCCATTAGGACAATTCAGAACATTTGTTACATGGTTTTTGGTCAATCACATATTTTTTTGTGTGAAACTATCTATTTGACCCTTTTCCCAGTTTCGGCAGTTGTCTATTTCTTACTAAATTAAGATCTTTATACAGTGTGGAATGTTATCTATCAAATGCATGTATTATAGCTATTGTCACTTATCTTCCACATGCTCTCTATTTCTCTCTCTGTTTTGATTTAGTGTCTTGCTATGTAGCCAAGTCTGTTCTTTTTTTTTTTTTTTTTGGTTTTTTGAGGTAGGGTCTCACTCTAGCCCAGGCTGACCAGGAATTCACTCTAGTCTCAGGGTGGCCTTGAACTCACAGTGATCCTCCTACCTCTGCCTCCCGAGTGCTGGGATTAAAGGCGTGCACCACCACGCCCGGCCCAAGCCTGTTCTTAAATTTGTGAGTCTCCTGTTTTAGCCTCTCCTGTGCTGGGATTAAGGCACATACCACAATGTTCTCTGCTAATTAGTCCATAAAAGGAAATTTTTGGATTTTTAATTTTTTTTTGTTCAGGCAGAGTTTCACTGTATATTCCTGAAACTCATTGTATAGTCCTGGTTGGCCTCAAATTTATCATCCTCTGTTTAGGTAAAAGATCTGTCTGTCTGTCTATGTATCTATCTATGTGTCTATGTATGTATGTATGTATGTATGTATGTATGTATGTATGTATGTATCTATCTATCTATCTATCTATCTATCTATCTATCTATCTATCTGTTATCTATCCATCCCAGTGGTGTTGGAGATTGAGTCCAGACCCCTACACATGCTAGTCAAGCTCCCTGGCACTGAGCCCCATCTCCAGCCCCTGAATTCTTTGTTTGTTTTATAAATATGGGAAGGAGGAGGGGGAGGGTGTGCACAGTAGTGATGGGAGATGGGAAGTTTTTCTTAAGTTTTTTTTTGAGGTAGGGTCTCACTTTTGCCCTGGATGACCCAGAACTCTCTCTGTAGTCCCAGGATGGTCTTAAACTCACAACAATCCTCCTACCTCTGCCTTCCAAGTGCTGGGATTAAAACCATGTGCCACCACTCCTGGCCTGAATTGTTCTTTAAAAAAAAAATCTTCATTTTTTTCTCAGAAAGTCTAATATAGTGCTCTTGCCTAATTGAACACTTTAAGAAAATAAACAAATGTGCTGTTCTAGGCAGTATCTGTCTACTCCCATGAATTAATGAAATCTATTGATTAAACAAGGTGGAGCTACCAGGAAACACATTTTTGGGACTATATAAACCACCCTGGTAAAGAGTTCTTTTCTGGCAGTATGGACAATTAGATTCCCTAAGCAATCCTCTTGGTGAGTGTGGAAAATAACAATATATGATGAATGAAATATAGAACTTCTTTTACAAATGTGTTGATGGTCTTGTAGAAAGTAAGGAATATTGAAAGGACAGAAGCAAAGTGAAATCTGGAATCTGAACATTTAAAAGCACTTGATATTAAGCTTCTGCAGACTGAATGAACACCTTGGCTGGCTTGTCAGTGCTCAAAGGACTGGGCACATGACAGAGACTTCCACTTAGGAGTCTCTCTCCAGTCCTTCGGCCATGGTCTTCCAAGTTTGGCCTGCAGAACAGTATGGGCACCATAGTGGAGAATGTTGGGCCCATTCACTTCAGATGCACTGAAACAACCTGTGTGGTTTTATAAGAACCTCCGCTTTTGAAAAATCTTTTCATTATTTTCAAGCAGAAAGAGATAGAAGAGAGACAGACAGAGAGAATGGGCATGTGAGGGCCTCCAGCTACTGCAAACTAACTCCAGATGCATGCACCACTTGGTGCATCTGGCTTTATGTGGGTACTGGGGAATTGAACCCAGGTCATTAGGCTTTGCAGGTAAAAAGACTTAACCACTGAGCCTACTCTTCAGCCCCTTAAGGTTTTTAAAAAATATTTTTATTTATTTGGAGAGAGAGAGAGAGAGAGAGAGAGAGAGAGAGAGAGAGAGAGAGAGAGAGAGAGAGAGAATAGGTGCACCAGCACTTCTTGTCACTGCAAATAAACTCCAGATGCATGTTCCTCTTTGCACATCTGGCTTTCCGTGGATACTGGGGAATGAAACTCAGCCATCCAAGCAAGCGCCTTTAACCACTGAGCCGTCTCTCCAGTCCAGGGTGCTCTAGGTTTGAGAAGCATCACTGAAGCAAGGATTGGAACCAGCACTTCCAGCTGGCAGCTTTAGAAATGTCCACCAGGTGGCAGGTTTGCAGCAGGGAACACGTAGGCAGTGCATCATTGGGCACCCAAGACGGGTTCCCTGTGTCTGCATGTCAGTGGTTGCTCTTGGGCTGTGGAGGAAATGAATGGGGGAGGTGCACAGGAAACCCTCATCAAAGAGTGGCAGTTGCTCCTTGTGAACACCAATTCTTCCTATGTGTTTTCACAGGTGTTGTCTAGCTAGAGGGACAGCTACACACTTTGATTTTACAAAGCAGTTGAGAGAAAAGAGACTTAACCAAGTGCTCAGCAGAAGCATATACTGGTGGAATGGACCTACAGGGCAGGTATCTGGTTGCCAGGCTGGACCAAGGCTGTCCCGTACAGGGGCCGGGTAGAGAGGTTCCGCCTGTCTGGCCCATGCCTACTTCTTCCTGTGCCTAGTCACTCTCTTAATGGTTCTCTGGTTTCCTCTGGGGGTGCTACACGCAGTGTGAGTATTCCACTTTGGACTGCACATGGACTTCCACAATACTCAGGGTCTTGGATCTAACTTCTAAAGGAGTAAAGAGCCAGCTTCAACGGTGAGCCAACGGGAGCAGTTTTGTCCCAGGGAAAGTCTCTCTCAATTTGTGGATAGTGCCAGCAAAGAATCACAAGTCATGTGTTGGTACCTCCGTTTCCCTCCTCCCTGTCCCCATTTCGCTGTGGGCCCTCCTCAGTGGGGTTGTTGGTATGTTCCATGGGGATTGAGGGCTATGTGTTGTGCTGGCAGCAATCAGTTGTTTGGGGGGGGGGAATCAATTTCTCTGAATATTCCCTCACCATGGCTCTTACCATCTTTCTGCCCCCTCTTTCTCCAAGTACCCTGAGCCATGGTAGGTTCGTTTTAAGTCTGCTTTAGTGTTGAGCTCTTAGCAGCTTCTAGATTTCCGAGTTGGAATGTTTTGAGTATCTTCAGTGTCTGTCTCCGTCATCCTGGCACAGGTTGTCAGGCTCTCAGTGGAAGCAGCACTTGTGCTCATCTCAACGCTTCCTCTGTGGTTTCACCTGGGCCCTTGCTGATGTGTTAGGGTGGCTCATCTCCTGCCAGGGAGTCAGCTATCATTTCTGGTCTTGGTGGAGTTAGGTTGTCCACATCTTTAATACCAGCACTCGGGAGGCAGAGGTAGGAGGATCGCTGTGAATTTGAGGCCATGGTGAGATTACATAGTGAATTCCAGGTCACCCTGGGCTAAAGCAAGACTCTACCTTGAAAACCAACAACAATAAAATACATTTGGGGCTTGGGTTGGGAAGACAGCCCAGCAGTTAAAGGTGTTTGCATGCAAAGCCTGCTGTTAGATTCCCCAGTACCCACATAAAGACAGATGCACAAAGTGATGCATACATTTTGAGTTCATTTGCAGTGTTAAGAGACCCTGGTGGACCTCAACAATAAAGCAGCCCTAACACCCACCATGACTCAGGGAACTGAGGAGAAGAGGGGGCGGAAAGATTGTGAGAGCCATGGTGGGGGAGAACTCCCAGAGACATTGCTCCCCTCAGTAACAACATACAAAAGGGGGTGGAACAGGGCTGACTCCTAGGCTATTCATGGTTCCCTGTCCCATGGACTGATCCAGACTGCCCACAGAGGAGGCTATCCAGCCAATTGGGGATGGGGAAGAGGGGCACTGGGGAACTGGGGATAACAACTCATTGTTTGTCCTTTGAATGTAACTCATTATGAATAATGAAAAAAAAAGAGAGACCCTGGTGCACCCATATACATTCTCTCTCTCTCTCCCCTCTCAAATAAATAAATAAAAACATTTTCTTTTTCAAAAGAATACATCTGGGGGCTGGAGAGATGGCTGAGTGGGTAAAGGCACTTGTTTGTGAAGTCTGCTACTACCAGTTCAATTCCCCAGTGTATATACACAGATATAGATCACGCACACACACACACAAGCACACATGAACGCATGCACACACACATGCACACATGCACGCATGCACACACACATGTATGCACACACACACACACGAACACTTTTTCCTCTCAGAGAACAAAGTTGTAATACATCCTTTTGTCCAAAGACAAGTTCAGCTTAGCTTTCTCTTTCCCGTCTTCCCCTAGAAAGCCCACATGTTGTCCTCACCTTAGCAGCTTGGTATGTTATAAGCATTCTACATGAACGGAACCTCTGCTGCCACCTAAATTCTGTCACAGTAGATTCTTGGAAGTATAGTTGCTAGACAGAACAGATATACACTGCGGAGATATGGTTCTATCAATTACATTCTCGTTGCTGTGAAAAAACACCCAACCAGAAGCAGCTTCTAGAAGGAAAAGATCTAATTCAGCTTACAGTTCCAGAGGGTAGAGTACATTATGGTAGGGAAGGTATGGAAGGTCTAAGTAAGAAGCCTGAGGCACATCAGCAGGAAGAAAGCAGACAGAGAGGAAGAGAAACAAGGAGAGGCAAGAGGTAGGGGAGGAGAGAACAGCAAGTCGGGCTTGGTTGTAGCACATTAACTGTTACAAGTGACACACTTCCTCCAGCAAGGCTCCACCTCCTGAAGTTCTAATCTTCCTAAATAGTGTCATGTTGCTGGGGATTAAGTGTTCAAATACATGAGTCTATAAGGGGTATTTTATATTCAAAACACCACAGGGGTATCCATGACACAGGACCTGAGATTTTTCTCACTCAAGTTTGTTTTCAGGTCAACCCAAGAACACATGTGGACATAATTATAACGACCACCTCCTGTAAATGTCATATAACACAAGGACTAAATCCAGGCATCAAGGAGTTGTGTAGGCAGCTCAGGTTAAGGATACTTTAGGGGCCTTAGGGTGACTTGTCTCATTTCCTCATCTCTGATCTCAGACCAGATGTCTCAGTCCACTTTCCATTGCTGTAATGAAATACTGGAGGCTGTGTGGGAAAAGGTTTATTGAGCTCATAGCTTTTGGAGATTGGGCAACCCCAGTGTGTTGGGCTTTTGCTAAGGGCTTCATGGAAGATGGCATCACTACTGTGGAAATGCACGTGGAAGAGATCACATGGTGAGACAGGAAGCCAAACAGATTTGGGAACAGACTTGAGCTTTTTTATAACTGCCTGCTCGAACTGTGGTTCCCTATGATCAGCATTATTCTCTTCAAAAATGAATCATCCAATCAAAAGGATCAGCTTCCACCTGCGAATGCTCCACCCCTCTCAGTGTCCCCACATGCACACAAGCTTCTATCCAGTGAACCTTGGGGGTGCTTTCTAAGACTATCCAGACCCTTTCCCCTTCCTTTCCCATTCCCTTTTCCCTTCTCTCTCCTCTTCTCTTCTCTCTTCTTTTTTTCCCTCTCTCATCCTCTCTAGGTTTTATGAGCCAGGGTCTCATATTGTAGCCCAGGCTCACCTCAACTCATTATGTAGACCAAGTTGGTCCAGAATTTATGGCAATCCTCTTGCCTCAGCTTTTCAAATTCTGAGATTATAGGATGAGTCACTATGCCTGGCTCCATTCGTTTATTTTTTATTTTGTTTTTATTGTTTGTTTTGTTGTTTTTTTGAGATAGCCCAGGCTGGCTTTGAATTGATATGTAGCCAAGGTTAGCCTTGAACTCCTAATCCTCTTGCCTACATCTCCCAAGTTCTGGAATTACAGGCATGCACCTTTACACACACACACACACACACACACACACACACACACACACACACACACAATTTGTTTGTTTGCCTTCGATGAACATTGGGTGTCCCTTTCATTACTCTTCTACCGCTCTTACTTGAGCTGGAGTCTCTTACTGATCCCAGAGCTTGTCACTTTATTTCACAAGCCCCAGTGAGTCTCTGGTCTCTGCTCCTCACAGGACTAGGGTTACAGACACATGGAGCCACATCCAGCTGTTTATGTGGATTCTTGGAGTTGAACTTGAGTGGTTTTTCAGGCCCTCATGCTGCATTGGAAGTACTTTTAATGGCTGAATCATCTCTTCAGCCTCACACCTAGCTTTTTAAATTAATTTTTTAGGTGAGCACAAACATAATGGGTTTCATCATGGTATCTTCATAAATATATGTCATTACAATTTTTGTTCTCCCTTCTTCCTTTCCCCTATTGCTCTCCCCTGTGCTCTTCTATCTCGACATTGGGGTCCTTTCTTCCCCCAGGCAATGTCCCCTTCTGCTTTCCTATCACACGTGCTCCATCACTTCTCTATACATTTGTTTCTTTGTTTTGATTTAGGCCAGAGTTCATTCCACAAAGGATTTAGAGTAATCCAAAAATACATTTGAGGCCCCTAAATTAAATAGAAATTGGTGAGGAAATGGAGCAGAAGGAAATTAAAAAGAGAAGACATTAGAAGAATTCAAAGCCAGGGAGGGGTCATATTTTTCCTCAAAATGCACCAAGAGGCCATTTGCAGCTGCAGAGTTCAGGTGGGACACATCACTCTGCAAGCAGGTTTGAGCTCAAGACAAAACTCAGTTGCATTAAAAAAAATCTATTTTTTTCTTTTACTTAATTGAGTTTAATGTGACTTTATAATCTCATCTGAATGCCCCCAAAACATTACAGGCTATTGCCAAGGCTCTTGGTTGCCCACCAGAATTAGTTGGTACGACCTTATTGCTGAAGATTCACGTGCTTGGGCTGCAGGTCAAGCTGGAGCTGAGCTGAAAGCTTTCTCCCTGTTGACTAGCTGTCAGAGTGCTGGAAAGAGCTATGTAGCATGTTGGGAGAGAAAAGTTAGCAGTGGTCTTAACCAGCAGTGGACCCTTCAAGCTTTATGATTGTTCAACCAGGCCAAATGTACCAACTGGTGCAATGGTGGCATGTCTGTTATAGGGGGAACCAATGGCTCTCTGATTGGTTTTGAGGCCTGTTTTATGGGAGGGAATTAATGCTAGTACTGAAAACCGAGCCAAAAGTATGGGGGAAACCACTACTGTTGTCTGGCTAAATGGATATATTATGACCAACCAGTGAACTGCTCTCTAAATACTCATGTTTATGCCCATATATTAATGTTATTCTCACTTTTGATTAGAGAAGTTTCTCTTTCCAGATGGAGGTGACCACTAGGGTGACTCAAAAATGGTCAAAGTGGGACTGAAGAGATGGCTCAGTGGTTAAAGATACTTGTTTTCAAAGCCTGACAGCCTGGGTTTGATTCCCCAGTACCCATGAAAAACCAGATGCACAAAGTGGTGCATACATCTGGAGTTCATTTGCAGTGACAAGAGGCCCTGGTGCATCTGTTCTTTCTCTCTTCCCCCTCTGTCTCCCCTTGCAAATAAATAAAATATTTTTTAAATGGACCAAAGTCCTGAGAAGAATAGACAGTGGCGTGTTCAGCACTAAGTGAAGTATCTCTATTATACTCTTCAAGGGACAATTGTAGAAGAGGTAATGGAAAGAATGTAAGAGCCCATTGCCTCCCTCAGCAACAATGCACAAAGGGGGAAGAAAAAAAACTGGCTACCTCTGGTACAGTTCTTAACCCCCTACCCTATGGACAGATCCAGTATGCACACTGAGGAAGGACCCCAGTAGGTAGGGTCAGAGAGGAGGGAAATGGGGACACCTTCACAAGATTTGCTCATTCAATGTATATATTTACTCATAATAAAGATATTAATTTATGAGCAAGCCCTTAACCACTGAGCCATCTCTCTAGCCCCCTAATTTAAAAAAGAATATAAGAGCCAAAGGAAGTGAAGTGCTTACAATACGGTCTTCCAGACACAGAGGCCTTTGTATTCATGACCTCACAGTGGCTGATGCTACCTACACAAGACCTGCATAATAGGAGGGAAAATGATGACATTAAAGTAGAAGAGAGACTAGTTGTAAGAAGAAGGGACTCAGTAGATGGGGATTTGGAAAGGGAAGGTAGGGTAGTGGGAGGGGATTAGGATCATGGTATATTGCCTGTATTTCTGGACATTGTCAATAAAAAGTTTTCAAAAGATCTCATCTGACTAGGCCAATGGGAATCTTTGATTTTAATTAGTAAGGAGCATTCTATCTTTTCAGGGATCTCCCCAAACCAGGAAGCTTCATCCAAGCCCTATGCCCTCCCAAGCAGACATTTGAAGATTTGTAGACTTTGCTCTCTCAGGGTCCCCGCCTTCTCACCTATTGTCCCCAACCTCACTTTTCCCTTGTGAAGAGCTGTCACAGGGCTTAGGTGAGTCTGGCCCTGTCTTCTGCTTTAAAGGCAGTCCCTGCCTGCCCTCTGC